>PVLC010014651.1:0-38959 GCA_004027655.1 Graphiurus murinus | reverse complement strand
TAAATTAGGGTTGAATTTGCAGCCAGTATAACTCTGGGCATAAAGTAATAGGAATGACCATGATGGGCTCCTTAGGCAACACAGCAAAACCCTGAGGCTTTTAAAAATGTTTCAGTTTCTTGAAAAAAACCTTGATGGAGTTATTTATAATCCAACAAGGGTCAACCTAACTTGTTTTTTTCCCCTTAAAATAACGATTCACAATAACAACAAGGGCCTTCATTTGGCCTCTGGATATAACATGAAAGTTATTTATTTTTCACCTTCCGTGTTTAGAGTGTATATTTATGGACAACATTATTATGGTACAAATCTGTGCCCAAATTCCATTTACCAGTATTGTACCAAGAGACAGATTTCTCCTGGCTACTTCTGTGATGCTTATAATAACATGTCTTATCAGTTCACAAAGCTTAAAAGAACATCTACAGTGATAGAAGCCATGTGGGCTGCAATTTTTCTACATCTCTTCTGAAACCACTGCTATGTAGCAGATCATGCTTGGTGAGGCCAATAATTCTAGGCCATTTCTTCTTTTATTGCTTCTTTACTATTTTGTTCTACTTGACTGAGGAGGTTTTAGGAAATCAACCATGTGCATGCTGATTTCCCTTGGAGCTGCTCTGCTGCACTCTGCATTTCCCCTGTCTCCCTTTTGAGCTCCGCTGGAGAGCTCGTTTCACCATTCACAGCAACTTCAATTTCAAGTCTTTGCCCTGCACATAACACATCACCCATTCTTGGCCCTGTGCCTTCATTCTTGCAGCCTCAAGCCCTCCCTGAGTATGTACCCAAGATTCTTCTGGGTCTTTATTTTTTAAAGGAATGCTCACCTTTATCCATTAGCTTTCCCCCAAGGAAGTGAACACATTACTATTTGCCCATGCCATTGATCCTCCCTAGCACCGGTCTTGAGGCAAGCTTTGAAGATATTATGAGCACTAATGGGGAAAAAGAATCGTAATTTAAGTGGTAGCGAATCATTTGTTATATCCTAGTGAAGACTTCTTGCCTCTTTCCTTGGCATAGGCATCAGAGCACCTGGTGTTTCTTTTGTCTTATGGAATCCTCTGAAAAGAATTCATAGGCAACAAAAAGATCCTCCCAGAACTGTGTCATTCTGTAAAACCTTTTTTCCCCGGATTTTTCTCCACCCCCACCCCCACCCCCAATTTTTCATGGTGGCAAATGGATTGTTGATTTTATCTTTCTGCCAGAGCCTGCCAGCAAACTTGAAGGGTCTTGAGAGAGGAAGGTGAGAAATGACAAAGAAAAGAAAAGGAAAGAAGAGAGAAACAAGACACAAGAAAAGTATCAGGAGGGCTAACAGTTAAACTGGAGCCTTGAGTTTATTCAGCATGGATTTTTTATACATTTCTTGAGTACGGGGTTACATACATATCTATGTCCTATCAATCATTGTCAGAGCACTATTAGCACCACTTCTTCATTTCCATGTATAGCCCACATTCTTAAGATAGCCTGGTCAAGCAAACTTTCTAGAATCATAAAACCATAAACCTTTAAGAGTCATATATCTACTTTCTAAGAAGTAAGAGGGTCTTTCATCTACGAATCCAAGGAGCAATCTCCAGACTTTGAGACACCAGAGCAGCCAGAGCAGAAGAATCATGAGTACAATTACTCATGTATGCAGGCAGCAGCTGCCAGGGGGAAAGGGCCCAGCCGGGCTCCCACACTTTCAGTGCCAAAATATTAATGTGACAAGTAGCCAAATATAAGAAAGTCATAAATATTATTAGACTTATTCTTTATTTACTTATTTAACAAAGATAGTTTAGTGTTACTAATATTTTCAACCCCTAGGGTAACAATGACACACAATTTATACTTTTTTTTTTAAGAGGTCCCTTTGTTTACCGGCCACCAGCTGGTCAGGGTGAGCAGCCTAAAGGCTGTCTCATGGAATTTTGGTGTAGGCCCGTTTTATACCCTGTGATTACAGAGTTGGGGTTATGGAAAAGTCAGGTTTTTATGGTTATAAAATCATTGCATTCTTTTACAAATCAGGTGTTTGTTCGGACAGACAACTTATCAAGATATCTTTCTCATACCAAGAGCAGCAAAGCAGTTTACAGAAGCAAATAATAGCAGTTAAAATTCCTGGTTTAGTTCCTGTTTGCCCCTTTGACCTTTAGTCAAAGAGGGCTGGGAGAGCTTGCCTAAGACTTTTACCAAAAAATGGATATATACTGTTTCAATTCCCCACTGTTTTTTATTACTGAGTCAAATCACGGACTCATACAGGCAAGAGGCTATTTTGTCCCCTAATAACTAGTACCTTGACTGCATTTACTCTTTTTTGATATAAGCCACTAGGCAATTTATGATACAAGGTCCCACAGTTATAGTAAGGGGCCTGCAGTGGCAGTAGTCAGGATAGTCAACCAGAGAGTCCCAGAAAATGGAGACTGATACCAATTGTCAGAGTTGTGACGGCACCTTACTTTATGGTTGTTTTTAACCAAAGATAAGCTTTTTTTTTAATAACTCCTGATTTATTACCCTAAAAACAGCATGTTTTCCTAAGGTCAGGCACAATCTCCCTTACTTTATGAACAGCAAATCTAACCCTCTTTTATTCTGTAAGATCACTTTAGCAAGGAAATCTACCTGTTCCTCCAAATGGGAGATAAAGTTTTTAAATGCCCTAGGTTAGCATATATTTGGGCATTCAGCTCCTCATCACCTATTACTAAAGCAGAGGTTTTAATAGCTGCTGGCCCTGCTATCCCCACTCACATCCACTAATAGGAGGACCCACATTGGAGCTATTTGGTGTTGGTTGTAACTGGTCTGAATGGTTTGCTGGTGCAAGACAGCCAGGTCCCCTTGGGGCTATTGTAGTAGACTCTTTCTGAAGAAGAAAGATTAGACTGTGTAACCTCAGAACAAATTGACCTATAGGGGTAGTCCTGGGGGCGATAAGTAGATGAAAGTAAGCATGAGCCTTGTCCTTGTAAAATTTTCCAAAGTAAGTCTAGGCTTATTTTACCCAGTTATATATTTTGCTTGGGTGACTATTGATTGGTTGGTGGCTATACCCACATTGTATGGGGTTTGGGATTTAAACATAGCCATCAGTCCTTTCCCAGACTTGGATCTGATCTATTAATTACTTGATGGAACTTTTTTAGCAATTATTTATCTCCTTACAGCCAGGAGAGGGAGGGTCTAACCTCTAGACTGATATGGGGTTCCTCATGTTTTATGAGGCCTCTGTCTCACATCTCCATCTCCTCCAGTGATAATTTATAATCCCTGGCAGTGGGTTTCCCCATTTGCTAGACAGGCATAATATTGAGTATGTTGGAGACCCCTTTTGAAATCTAAGTCTCCACAGCCTGGCATAGGGCCTGATGGGCTGCCTCCAAATGAATTGGCAAGTCCTATGGGCACTCAGATCTCTAGAGCTAAGTTCCCACACCCACTTTTGTGAAGGCCTATACATTTTCATAACATTTGTAACACACACAATTAGACCTCCCACTTGAGTCTTATCTTTAGTGGATCTGAAGTCTGAGTCATTTTTCATATGCCATCCTCTGCTAGAGCCTTTTTTAGCTGGGTGTGGTGAGTCCAAGATGAGATTTTAGTGACCTTTATCACCATCAGGAATAAGGTCCTTTTAGGTTGATTCCAAAGTCCAGGATGGTGTCACTTTACCCACATCAGTTCTCCAGGATGGAAGGGGTGCATGGGTTCTCCAGCAGTGAAGGGATAGGAGTCTCTTACAGTCTGATGGATGGCCTCCCTTGCTTTCTGCAGAGCCTGTAAGGACTTGAGAAGGGCATAGTTAGACATTTTAACCTTAGACACATCTTTTAACTTAGGGAGGAGTAGTGGTGGGGTCTGTCAAATATTATTTTAAAAGGTGTGAAGCCTCCCTGATATGATATACATCTTTACCCCTAGGAGAGTGAAGAGGGAGAAGAGTGGCCCAACTTTCACCAGTTTTGGAGATCAGTCTCATCAAGGTCTCTTTTAGATTTCTATTTATCCTCTTTAACTGCCCTGAACTTTTAGGTCTGTATGCACAATGTAGTTTCCAATTAACACCTAATGCCTTTGCCAAATTTAGAGAGAACTTGGCCGTGAAGGCCAGGCCATTGTCGGACCCCAATGAAAAAGGGCAACCCAAATCTAGGAACTATTTCCTGCAGTAATTTCTTTGTCACAATTGAAGCAGTCTCAGTCCTGGTAGGGTAGGGTTTCACCCAACCAGAAAATGTGTCCACAAATACCAGGAAGTACTTATATCCCAGGGAAGTCAATTTTACCTCCATGAAGTCCAGTTCCCAGTGTTTCCCTGGCATACTTCCCCAAATTCATATTTTATCCAGTGGTCTTTTTTCCCCTTTTGGATTCACCTGTGCACATACTTGGCATCTGGACACCAGGTTCTTTATGATTTGATCCAGCTTTAGGATGTAGTACCTGGGTCTAAGGAGCTCGCTGAGCTTTGTTGCCCCTTGGTGAGTAGTCAGGTGGAGTTAGGATACTAGCCTTTGTCGGGGGCTAGCCCTCAAGGCAGCAGGGTCGGGGGTCCCTTGTTAGGTGTGGATCAAGACGAGGTCACGAGAATATGCTCACACCCAATGCAGTGTTGAAACGCATCTGTTTAATTCATGTCAGTCACCATTTCTTCTACTATCTTTTTCAACAAGGTATACAGAACAGGAATTTTTACAGACTTGTTTTTCCTAAAAGTTGAGTAGGTACATCTTTAACTAGAAAAGCTATTTCCCATGGTATTTGGTGCGATTTAGAAAACAGCAAAGGTTACAGAATATAATACGTATATAAAAATTCTTTTAGTACAAAAATAGTGTT
This sequence comes from Graphiurus murinus, assembly GCA_004027655.1. Lineage (NCBI taxonomy): Eukaryota > Metazoa > Chordata > Mammalia > Rodentia > Gliridae > Graphiurus > Graphiurus murinus. Next base: position 34,105 of record PVLC010014651.1, on the reverse strand, counting down.
AAAGGTTAACAATGAAGAAGAAACTCTATTCATTAGATTAAATCTTCACTATTTGCTCAGCTCCTGTCAGGCAGCTAGAGAGTAGTTAATACGTGGTGAAGACAGGGGGAGGTTCCAAAGAGACCAGAAAGCGGGAAGTGGGCAAACTCTGTCTTAAAGCTTTCTTTACTTACAGATAAAATAGTAGACCTGAGTTTCTTTGGTTTAATAGCTAAGCTTGCAAAGTCCAATTCCTGATGTTTGTAAAAGGTTAATGAATTTCTCTGAGGCAAGCTGAGGCATTGTCTTTTTCAGCTAACATTGAGGAATCACAATCCATCCAGCCATCTTGTGTTTCAATTAATGTGAAAGCAAAACCCAAAGCACTCCAAATTTCCAGAATATAATAATGCAAAGTGGGAAATGCCATGCATTCCTTCTTTTGGAATCGTCTGCCTTGCAGGGTTCCCGCGAGACCGAGCCCTTACTCAAGGTCCAGCTATTAAGGTGACGTGGCAAGCCTTCTTTTTAAAGCTGTCAGGAGCAGGAGGTGTCCAGCTGGTAGTATCCACCATCCAGTTTCTTCTGGTGTTGCACCTTCCTGTTTTGCCCAGTCCCTTTCCTCAGTTGAATATATTGGCTTGTGTGGCAGTTCTGGTTTAGGTTACATGATCAAAATGAAAAGAGGCTCCACTGATTTTAGGGCCACTTCTCAAGCTTTCTGGTCAGCTGCTCTGCTGCCTCTGACTTTAGGGGAGTTTCCTTTTTGATGCCCTTTCTTTGCTTGCCAAGGTGAGGGATTCCCTCTCCTGGTACAATGCCCCATGCACATGAGCAATGGCAGATGAGTACTGGCTGTCGGTGCATATTGTGACAGCCTTTTTCTTTTTCCAGCACAGTGCCCAAGTCAGAGCAATGAGCTTGGTCTTTTGAGCCAATGTTTACCTGTTGAGAAACTGGGCCCAGATAGTTTTATGCTCAGTGACCACTGTTGCCCCTGCATACCTGATGCCATTCTGGACAAAACTGCCTCCATCAGTATAGAGCACTTCATCTGCCTCCGACAGAGGGACATCAGTCAGGTCTGGGTGGGTTGACTGCATCACATTAGTCACCTCAGCACAGTCGAGTAGAGGTACGTCCAGACAGTCATCTGGCAACAAGCTTGCTAGGTTAAGGGTGGCCATTTGGCAAAAGCATATTCAGAGCTGATCTAGAAGAAGCACTTGGTAGTGGGTTACTCATGCATTGGCCATCCACTGCTCCAGGGTTCCCCCTTTAGAAGGGTCTTGACTGTGTGAGGGGTGGTCAGGAGCAACCCTTAACCCAGCATCAGTCTATTGGCCTCTTTACCAACATAGCTGTAGCAGCCACAGCTCACAGGCAGGTTTTCCAAACTGGTCACTTCCAGGACCCAAAGTTTGAAACAAGGACTCTTTTAGCAATGCCCTGGGCCTCATCCATGAACAAGTAGAACAGCTTAGTGATATCAGGAAGTGCCAGGGCAGAGGCAGAAACTAAGGCCTTCTTTAGAGTTTCAAAAGCTTTTAGTTTAGAGGGCCATCTCCCCTTAGGCTGGTATACAACAGCTTTGAGATTTTAGCAAAACCCAGAATCCACAGCTGGCAATATCACATTGCCCCCCAAAACTCCCACACTTGCCTCTTGTTCTCTGGGACTGGAATCTGGAGAATCACAGCAATGTGGCTCTGGTCACGGCGTCATCTTCCTTTCTCCCTCTAGGCTGTAACTCAAGTAGGTCACCTGGGTTCTGCGGAGCTGCACCTTCTTAGCAGAAATGCAGTAGCCCAGGTCTTGGAGCATTTGCAGGAGACCCTCAGTGGCCTTTGTGCATTCTTCTTCTGTTTTTGCAGCAATGAGGAGATCATCTACAGACTAGGGCAGGGTACTTTTGGGTTATGCTTTTCATTGCTCCTCTTATCCACCTGCCTCGTGGCTGCCAACACTACTCTGATTAACTTTTTACTTTGCCTATCTTTGATTGAGTTGTGATCAAATAATCTCTAAAGATTGTGACCTGTTTATGCCTTTAAACCCTTTTAACTTTTGCAACTTTTTTTCTAATGTCTGGGGCTGAGTGAGTGACAAAGGCAATATTTATACCCACTGGTTTTCTGTAGCATCCAGGTCTGTTGGAGTAAAAACTCCATAATCATCCTGGAGCCACTCCAGAAATCCTGCAGAAAACTCTTGAGGTCCCTGAACAACCTCGCTTACCTTAGATAAATTAGTGGGCTTGCAGGAAGCCCCCCCTAATCCCAGCCAATAGAACTTGGTGGCAGTTGTTCAGACTCCTCCTGCCTTCTCCTGTATTGGGGTCCCAATTAGGCCTGGTGGAGGGGAAAGCCTCTCTAATACACCCCTCATCCTCTGGGGTTGGGGTTCATTGTTCTCTAGGATCCAGAGCGGCCTTTCGACTTTTTACCTGAATCTTGTCTCTCCCTTCAGCCATGAAGAGAGTGGTTAAGAGCTGCTAGCAATCATCCCAGGTGGTCTGGGGTGTGTAAAAAACCAGTCTCATACTTGAGCCTGAGGTTTCTCAGTTTTCCAATTATACAACTCACTGGTAGAGAACAGTACATAAACCATAAAAGATGCCATGTTCCACCCCAATTCCCCCTGTGGGGGATACCTCATGAAGGGGGGAGAACAGGCGCCACCTCAGCCACGGCAAGTGCCTGTCTTGTCTCCCCATAAGTGGAGCCTCTCCTTGTGTGGGAAGGAGACAAGGGACCCATAGAGGATGAGACTGTATTTCCCCTGGGGTCCCATCATAGAACTTGGTGGGGGATTTCTTCAAGAGAATCCTGTTCCCACAGAAAAGAAACAGGCTAGTAACCATGGGGGAGAATATCTAAGGAGGGTGAGCCCAGTCAATGTATGGAAACTGGTTGGGGAGTTCAGAACTTCCCGTAACCACATTCCAGACAGCTTGGGCCGCTTGGACATCCAGAGAGCCCTCCCTTGGCAAATACACTCTGAAGATGATCCACTCAAGTTTACAAAAAGTCCAAAGTTATTTTAGAGAGAAGCAAATCTCATAATTGCTCTCCCTGAAAAACCATCTTTGAAATTCCTCAATATACACTGAAGGGAGTCTTAGCACTACTCCCCTCTGTCTTCCATCACTGGAACTAACAAGAAATACCAAGAAATAAGGAGCAAACTGAAAGTAAAAGGTGTTTTGCCCATGACCAGTTCCACAAACTGGCTAAACTCAAAACAATAGAAAAAGACAAAGATCAGGGAGATCTAGAGACCTAAGATCCAAAAGTTACAGCACCATCCAGTAAAAGAAAAAGAAGTGGAGCCCATGAACTTCTAAGAAATCAGACAACAATAAACAGACTGACACAAGACAGGACAATTCACAAACAAGTATTCTCTTCGCAGACTCGGCTGGTGGAGGCCTAACCGTAGTGGCCCAACATTGTGGCTTGTGATTTACTTTCTATGTTTCAGTACCACCATAGATCTTATGCCTCCGTGGAGCGACAGCTTTTGCCAGTCTTAGGAGAGTCTACCCAATTGGATTCCGTAGCCCTTTGGAGATCTTAAGGACCTCAGCCGTGGAACCACATACTCTTCTCTGATGGAAGGATCCAACAGAGAGACACTCTCACACAATTGTGGCCACACACTCACACACCAATATCCATTTGGGTTGGAGATGTCTTTCCCAAACCCAGGGACTTCGAATCTATGACTTCGTCCGGTCTCAGCGACTCAGTCCCACCCTAGGGCGCCCTTACCTGCTCTCCAGAGGACCCAATTTGACCTCATTATCCCAGTTTTTGGTGCGGGGCCTCCTGGGTCTCTCAACAGCCTGAGAGAGCTGCCTGTTGCTTTGGTCTTGGGGCCCTGGAACATCCCCTTGCCTGGGTCTCTGGATCTCGCTGGGGCCTCCAAATGTTTCGAGGTGACCCACAGAGGCACACCAGACTCCATTGTGCCAAAGAGGTCACTTTATTTACCGAACTCCGGCTGGCCAGGACAAGCAGCCTAAAGGCTGTCGCCCAAATTATACTTTCAAAAAGCTAAGTCATGCTTTTATCTTACCCTATGCATTTTTTTTTTTTTTTTTTTGCGGTGCTGGAGATTGAACTCAGGGGCATTCTACCTCCGAGCTACACGCCCAGCCCTATTTTTTTCTTCTTTATTTTGAAACCGAGTCTCACTAAGTTGCAGAGTGCCTCACTAGGTAGCTGAGGCTGGCCGCGAACCCGGATCCTCCGGTCTCAGCCTCCCGAATGCTGGGATTACAAGTGTGCGCCACCACGCCCGGCTGCATTTTTGCATCTGGGTTTTTGCTCACATTACTCCAACAGCCTGGTAACCCTTTCTGCCCTTCCCTGCCTGCAAAATAGGATTCATTCCTCAGTGTCAAGTTAAAACGTCACTTCCTCTGTCAAGTGCTTTTTACCTTTTGGTACCCAGAGCACTTTGCTAATGATTCCATCTACTTCTTTCTTTCATGAGTTCTTCTAAGTCATAGGATGTTCCACAGTTTTGGAGTGTGTGTATTAGGACAGGGAAGGAATTAATTGGCTCTAAAAATTTCCTTAGTAGCTGGCACCATGCTTAAATATAGTGCTAGTTAAAGTGTGGACTGCCTAGCTATATACAAAATTATTGACTATGGTAGGTAAAAAATGAAGTATGTTTGAGTTATATATAATCAAGGACCCTAACCTGTGAGAGTTTAGAATCTGAGATAAATCTTGACATGAACAGAAAGAGGGGAATATAGGAAAATACCAAAAACAAATAAAAAAATTAGCAAGAGCACCTACAAAGTGAGTCATTAATGAATAAAGAATTTAAATAAAGAATTTATATAAGGACTAGGACAAGGAGCCAGGAATGATCACAGTGCTTCTGACATTTTTCATAACACCTATACTACCCTTTTGTGTAAACTTTACCAAAGCATGAGTAAGATGAGCTCTTGGACATAGCTCACCCAATTAGGCTTAATTAGGACAAATCTTCCTACTAACTCTTGAAGTTTTTTGGCTTGGGGGTTTATGAAGCCAAGAAAAATAGTAATGAATGATTAGATGCAGAGTGAGACGGAAAATGTACCTCAGTAATGTGTGTGCATGTGTGTGTGTGTGTGTGTGTGTGTGTGTGTGTGTTTGTGTGTTCAGAAAATGGCAAATTATAGGAAGATCATCAACTTCTTGTCAGAGAAACTCGAATTTGATTTTGGCTTTCCATTTGGAGTTTCCCTTAGCAATTTATTTATTGGTACTTGGAATTAAACGCACAGACATTCTACCTTTGAGCTACACCCTCAGTCCTTTTTATTTTTTCTTTGGAAACAGGGTCTTCCTAAGTTGCTAAGGTTGACCTCGAATCTGTGATCCTTCTGTCTCAGCCTCCAGGCTGTTGGAGTAATGTGAGCAAAAACCCAGATGCAAAAATGCATAGGGTAAGATAAAAGCCTCCTGAGATTATAGATACGTACCACCACAACTGGCTTCTTAGCAACTTACTTCACCTGCAAAATGACAATAAGAATGAGTTGTGTAGATGCAAAGAGAAAATGTAGATGTGCCCCTTCTCCTACTTTCTCATTTTATTGCAGCTTTAGGAAAAGTCTTGGAGGCCTCTGGGCAGGAACCTGGGATAGATCAGTCTCAATCCTTCCCCTCCTCTGCCACCAAATGGGCACTTTCTTTATCCCTGCTGGTCCTCTCTGGGCTGACTACTCCTGGAATCACTGTGTGCTGATGCTAGAGCCCTTCAAATTGTAAAGACTACAGGTCCAAACTGTAAGAACAAAGGCTTTTTATCTGCCACTCCAGGGTCAGTTGTGCCTGCTATTGCTGGCATTAGGCACAGTTTCAGAGATATTAGAAATGAAAGAAAGGTGGGAGGCAGGACTCTCCTGTGGGTACCCTTCAGGGCCACTGGAATGTGTGTGCATGCCTTTGCCACATTGTGGTCAGTTGGTTGACTGTGAGTTTACAGTCTATGTAGCTTTGGATGAGAAAAAGAACATCTTTTAAAAACCAATCTCCCCTAGTGACTCAAATGTCTCTTTATAGTTGTTTTCTCTCCTGAGGTTACAGCAGTTAGAATTAAAAGCTGTAATTTTAACTTTAAGGAAAAGTTCTTACCCCTGGGCTTTGTTATCTGTTTTGTAAGATTGAATTTAAATATTGTGAAAGCAAATGCATTAATGTTTAAGTGATGAACAATCAAGGAAGTTGTGAAGCTTTGAACTATGTAAACTATGATCACAGCTTTTGTTAAAATTAGTGCACTGTTATTATACATCATAGTTAAATTCAAAGTGATATATTTATATATGCACACAGCATCACTTAGTGGATCACAGCTTACATATGGAAAACAGATAAGGGAAACACTTTCCCTAATATGTGGAAGCTAGGGAGAAAATGGGACATAAGAGGGACTCCAGATTAAGAAGGAAAAACCTTAGGTGAGCAAAGAATTTGACTTAACAGAAGGTGATGGGGAGAGGGGAGGCACCCTAATGCACATGATGTACTTTCACAAACATATCAAAGTCAATCACTAAACTGAACTTGAGAAGGAGGGAGGAGGAGGGAGTGGGGTGGGAATTGGGGAAGGGTTAAATGAGAAATGTGTGCATGTATGCCTTTACCAGCTTGTACCTAACAAAGATGTTTGATTACAATGCACCAATTAAAAATATAATAAAATAAATAAAAGAGAGGAGAAGCCAAAAAAAAGAAATGTTAATGAAAAATTTAAAAAATTAGCAAAAAAATGTGTTTCCTGACCCACATGTAATATATATAGAAAATAAACTTCTCTAAACGAATTTATTGAGGTTTTATGTCTGAATAATAATAAAATGTTAATAATATTGAACATGTAATTTTAAAATGCATATTTTAAATGTTAACATTAATATAAATTAGCTTCTATTTATTTATGCATTTACTTCAATTATTCATAAACTTAAATTAAATTTTAAAAAAGAAATGTTAATAGTGAGTTGTCCCTTGGTGGCAAAACTATGATTATTTTTCTTTTAAAAATTTTTCTCTTTCTTTTTTTTTATTAATTGGTGCTTTGTAATCATACATCTTTGTTAGGTACAAGCTGGTAAAGGCATACATGCACACATTTCTCATTTAACCCTTCCCCAATTCCCACCCCACTCCCTCCTCCTCCCTCCTTCTCAAGTTCAGTTTAGTGATTGACTTTGATGTGTTCCTGAAAGTACATCATGTGCATTAGGGTGTCCCCCCTACCCCCATCACCTTCCATTAAGTCAAATTCTTTGTTCACCTAAGGATTCTCCTTCTTCATCTGGAGTCTCTCTTATGTCCCATTTTCTCCCTAGCTTCCACATATTAAGGAGAGCATTTGATTTTTAACTTTTTGTGACTGACTAATCCCACTTAACATAATATTTTCCAGGTCCATCCATTTCCCTGCAAATGACATGATTTTGTTCTTCTTTATGGCTGAGTAAAATTCCATTGTGTACATATCCCATAGTTTTGTAATCCATTCATCTGTTGATGGACATCTTGGCTGGTTCCATAGTTTGGCAATTGTAAACCGCGCAGCTATAAACATAGATACACATGCATGGGTCTGATAGTTTGGTTTCCTTTCTTTTGGGTAGATACCCAGAAGTAGTATTGCTGGATCATATGGTAGGATCATTCCCATTCGTCTGAGGATCCTCCATACTGTTTTCCAAGTGGTTGCACTAATTTGCAATCCCACCAATAGTGTATTAGGGTTCACACTTCTCCACACCCTCGCCAGCATTTGTTGTTGTTCGTGTTTTTTATGATTGCCATTCTGATTGGAGTTAGGTGAAATCACAAGGTAGTTTTGATTTGCATCTCTCTCATTGCTAATGATGTTGAACATTTCCTCATACATTTAGTGGCCATTTGTATTTCTTCTTTTGTGAAGTGTTTATTTAGATCCTTTTCCCATTTTTTTGATTGGGTTATTTGTTTTCTTAGCTGTGAGTTTCTTGAGTTCTCTGTAGATCCTAGATATTAGTTCTCTGTCAGAAGAATAGCTGGCAAAAATGTTCTCCCACTCTATGGGCTCTGTTGAGGTTCTTGATAGCTTCCTTTGCTGCACAGAAGCTCTTTAGTTTAATGCAATCCCATGTACTGATCTTCCTTTGATTTGCTTGTGCTTTTGAGGTCTTGTTGAGAAAGTCTTTACCTGTGCCTATGTGTTGAAGTGTTGGTCCTATGCCCTCTTCAAGTAGCTGCAAGGTCTCTGGTCTGACTTCCAGGTCTTTGGTCCACCTTGAGTTGACTCTTGTGCATGGTGAGAAAGTGGGGTTTATTTCCATTTTCCTGTGTATGATTAACCATTTTTGTCAACACCATTTGTTGAAGAGGCTATCTTTTTTCCAGTGTATATTTTTGGCTCCTTTGTCAAAAATCAGTTGGCCGTAAGCATGTGGGTCTGTTTCTGAATCTTCTATCCTGCTCCATTGGTCTATGTGACTGTTTTTATGCCGATCACATATTACTTTTAAAGTAAAGAAAGCAAATATATATGTATATGCACATGCATGTGTGTGTATATATATTTAAAACAAAGTTGCTTTGTAAAGGGACTTGTAGGCACTGGTCATGGTGTATGCAACATGTTTTGTGAGCAGCTATTTCTGATTCTAGGTGATTGTTGGAATGGTCTTTTCTTTGTGTTCACAACTCAAGGGACTGGGACACTTGCTTTGGCACTAGGTAGCTGTGAACTCATGCAGGTATCTTTACTTGTTCCTTCACTAGGAAAACAGGAGAGTCACATCTATATTTTTGGGTTGTTGTGAAGTACAAATGAGAATAGGATGAGAAATATGTGTGTGTGGGGGGGTACTAGGGATTGAGCCCAAGGGTATTCTACCCCAGACCTATTTTATTTTTATTTATTTATTTATTTTGGTGTTGAGGGCTGAACTCAGGAGCATTCTACCTCTGAACTACACCCCCAACCCTATTTTTACTTCTTATTTTGAAACAGGGTCTCACTAAGTTGTGGAGGGCCTTACTAAGTTGCTGAGGCTGCCTGCGAACCTGCAATTCTCCTGTCTCAGACTTTTAAGTACTGGGATTACAAGTGTGCACCACCATGCCTGGCTTATTTTTTATTTTGAAACAGGGTCTCAATAAGTTGCTGAGGGCCCTGCTAAGCTGCTGAGACTGGCTTCGAACTGCGATCCTCCTATCTTAGCCTCCCAAGTACTGGGATTACAGCCGCTGTGTACCACCACACCTGGCTTGAAAAGAAACATTCTTGAGAAATCAGAGTATTAGGCAAGAAAAGATATCACTGATGATCATGAGGCAAGCTTGTAGGATTAAATAAGAGCAATTTTGAAGGAGGAGAAAGCAGCTGAAGGTGGGAGTATGGAAGAGAGGAAGGCTTTCAGTCGACTTACCTCCATGTCACTAGATAGTTTTTTCCACTAGTAGTATATATTGTCTAGGATTTTTTTTTTTAGCATGTGTCACAGCCACATCTTTCTTCTTTAAAGGAGATCTAAATGAGCCACCATTTATTGCAGCAGAGTGGGGTTAAGTGAGAGAAGAAAGTAGAGGAGAATGACTTACGATAGCAAAACGAATCATAGCTAAAAGCAGAGCTAAAATTTATTGAGTGCCGGGGATTTTTTTAAGCTCTATTTTGATTCTTAAAGTATACCGAGAAGGTGAGTGTTTTTATTATTTAGTTTTGGCAGATAAGGAAACGAAGGCAGAGAGGTGAATTCCCGCTCTGTACTCTTCCTCACTAGAAAGTGGCAGAGCTGAGATTTGGACCTAAACCATCTGGCTTCAGAGCCCTCTCTCTACCCTGGGCTGGCTCTGTGCATTAGAAAGCTCAAATTGGCAGTAGGTAGTGAGACAGAGTAGACAGCTCATCTAATAGGGCAGAGTTCATTTTGGTTGTTCATTTAATGTTCATTTTGTCTTTCTTCTTCAATAGGCTTTCGGGAACAATCAGAGAGCATTGTATTTGCACATTTATTCTGAGAGCAGCCCTAAAATGGAATCAATTATAATCCTTCAGTTTCTACATATGGAAAATAATGAAGAATGGAATATTTGCATAAAATCAAAGTTATCTTCTTGACAATGGGAAATCAGATTCCAGTCTGATTCCTTAGCTCGGTTTCAAATTTCAGGGTTACACTGCCACCTAGTGCAGAGAAAATGTTTACATAGTCCATGGAAGCTAGTGAATGCATAGAGAGCAATATAAAACAATGCATATTTAGGGTTTTTTTTTTTTTCCATAAAAGAGAAATGGATTTCAGAATTAAGGACCTTTTTATATTTAATTGCTGAAGGTTAACATGCAATCCAGGAGCACAATTTTAGTAATTATATTAGGTTGAAACACGATCACAGTGCAAAAGAGAAAACAGGTTTTTGTACTTCATGCTGCCATGTAAATTTCCTTAATAGATGTCCAGGAAAGAAATTACCACATGTTTTTTTCATGAGCCCAAATGTTCTCAGGAGGGCCTATAGATTCTAATGATAATTATTTTTAAAATTTCTTTAGCAAATACTTATTATGTTCATACAGCCTGTGACTCAATACTAGTTTGTAACAGCTCAGGGGAGTTGAAAACATGACCTGTAAGAACAGCAGTTCTCAGTAGACCTGGAGCGCTAGCATCACCTGGGAGCTTGTTGGAAATGCAGATTCTCAGACCTGCCTTAAATGTCTTGAGTCCGAAACTCTGGGAGTGGAACCTGGTAATCTGTCTTTTAACAAGCCATCCAGGTGACTGTAATATAGCTCTGGGCACCACTGTTAGAAAGAGAGGCTTTACAATATGTAGGAAAACATGCGGATAGGCTGGTGAGTGTGGTTTATTGGAAGGAACAAAAGAGGCTTAGGACATGAATCAGTGGCTATCAACTTGAAGACCCACATGTTAGCAAGCTCTAACTATGGGGAGGAATTGCTTTTTCTCTTCCTTAGGGAAATGGAAATGTGCACATATTAGAGGAAGCAGAAATAATACACTGAAATACACGAGGGTGGGGAAGGTTTACGTTAACAGGTTTTTGTATTATTGTTTCATGGAAGAGCACATTTATTGGTGAGTGATTTCAGAGAGAAATGGCTATCACCATGGGGCTCTATTTGCTTGCTAGAGATGATTAGGCTACAATTACAAGTATAGAACCAAAATAAGCAGATTAAAAATAGAGCTTTGATTGTGGCAAGATTTCTTTACAGTACAACTGAGCCCAGTGCAAGTCTGTGGGAGTCCTAGTTTTAGCAACTCTCTGATTGTTAATCAGCCTCTCAGACAGAGATTTCTATGATACATTTCAGGCTCTAGCTGCGGCTAATTTGTAGCATCCTCACACAACTGATATGTGCTTGCCACTAGGCATTTGGGTATTTTATTTTAAAAGATAGATGGAATAAAGCTTAATACTATATATCATAGGAAGCTAGTTTTTAAAATGTCTCTTTATAAGTAATTAAATATGAGAGTACTGGTATCTTTAATGTTACTTAAACATTAAAGTTAACATTAAAATCTTGACTGAATTTTGTGGTTACTTTACTCAGAAGAATATTTCCAAAATGATATAGTCATGTAAAAAACTAAGGAACTTTTCCTATTAGTCTGTGAGTTTTATGTGGTGTCTCAACTATTATGCCCCTTATCAGGAAATAAGAGGGAAAATATCTCTTGGCATTTCAAGTGCCTACTGTATTCTAATCCAATGTTTTCCAAACTATAGGTTGCAATGTATTAGCTGACTGTGAAATCGATATATTGAGTTAGTCACCTGTCGGGGGCCTAGCCCGGCCAGAAAGACCCCGCCTCTAGATGGCACCTGGCAGAGTGCCAGAAGTGGCTGCAGGTGGTATCATTCTAGGGCTGCACCACGCCAGAGCACATGCACCAGCACGCCCGGCTCGTGGCCGGCCCAGGTGAGAGCTGTATGAGACGCCTCGTGGCTTAGGCCCTGTGTGGCTTTAAGAGCCTCCACCTCTCGCCCAAGAAGGAGTTGCTGGGGAGAGGCTGGCTGAGTTGTTGCTGGAGTGGGTTGCTGGAGAAGTTCTGGGAGGAAAGGTTGTTGGTTGCTAGTGGAAGGTGGATTGCTGGAGAGAGGGGTTATTGGGAGTCTCTTGGAAAGGCACTATTTGGAGAGACGGCTTCTGTGCTGTGTTTGTTACTGCTTGTGTAGTGCCCTCGATCCCAGAGAGAGAGGTATAATAAAGAGAGGTTTGAATCAGCAACATTCAGGCAGCGTCTTTATTGGGGCCTCATGGTTGAGGGTTCAGCCTGGGGTTCCCGATAGTCACCAGTACTAAAAAATGAAATGGTTAAAACAGAAAATAGAGTGCATCACATTTACATGGATTAGGTATTGTTTTCTGAAGCTTTTGTCTCAGTTGTACGTATGGATGCATACTGATTAAATCTATCCAACCCATCCTTCAAGCAACATCAGAACCATCTTTCTAATGACACATCTAAAAAGTTATTCTTGGCCTCAAACTCTTCTCCCAGTTCTTTATAATAACCAGAATAAAGTCTGAACTCTTTCAATATCATTCAAGATCCCTTACCCTTGTGCAGCTGAGACAGGAGGGTCGGTCACAGGTTAGAGGCCAGCCTTAGCAATTTAGCATGACCCTCAGCAACTTAGTGAGACCTGTTTCCAAATGAAAAATAAAATAGGAGCCAGTTGCTCCAGTGGCACATGCTTGTAATTCCAGTACTTGGGAGGCTGAGTCAGAAGAATCTCAGGTTCATGGACAGTCCTCAGCAACCTTGTGAGGCCCTCCATGACCTAATGAGACCTTGTTTCAAAATAAAAAATAAAATAAGGCTGGGGGTGTAGCTTGGAGGTAGACTGTCTCCAGTACAACCAAGAAAGAAAAAAAAAATCACCACTTCAAAGCAACCTTTACCCAACCCCTCAATCCAGGTCAGTCTCTAAACCTGTCTTTACCAACATTGCCCTCCTTTATATTTTTCATTAGCCTTCCAAGTGAAATCTTGTTCATTCTTTTTTTGAGGTACTAGGGATTGAACCGAGGGGCATTCCTACCTCCAAGCTACATCCCCAGTCTTTATTTTTTTTTTAAAACAGGGTCTCACTAAGTTACAGAGGACCTTACTAAATAGTGGAGGCTGGCTGTGAACCTGTGATCCTCCTGTCTCAGCCTCCCAAGTACTGGGATTACCAGCTTGCTGCCACCACTCCAGGCTTATTCATTCTTGTTCATTCTTATATAAATGTCTTTACACCAGTGTGTAAGCTTCATGTGGCAGGGACCTGGTCTTTTTCTGCTGTATTTCTACTGCTGGGATCAGTTAAGCGTTCATGGCAGAAAAGCATCACTAGATATTTACCAACTGAGAGTTGTAGAGCTCCTGAACTAAACTTCATATTCCCTAGTGTTTCTGTCTACCTTTTTGTTATTATCTGCTGTTTCCTCTGCCTAAACTGTACTGAGCCCACTTACTTTCTTGGTAGGTTTTCATTCATTCTCTGAGACTTCATCTCCTTTATGAAAGATTCCCCTGTGCCTTTGGACTGAGTTTATGCTGGCTCTCAGTGAAGTTGCAGTCACTTCGTTATCGTGGTCATTTTTCATTCCCTGCTAGGCTGTACGTTTCCTCAGGGCACAGTTGTACTTATTCATGCTTCTTTGTCTCCTCAACTTCTTGCATTTGCTTGGTACATAGAGTTATTCAGTAAGTATTGGATGATTGAATAAATGAAAGAAAATGGATGACCAAGAAAGATAGGATTATGATGGTGCTTCCTAATTTAAGTAAGTAACTTTTTTATTTTTAGAAAGGGAAAAAACTGTGTGTGTGTGTGTGTGTGTGTGTGTGTTCTAGGCAACATTGTGGGTATAGGGTAGAGAGTTAAAAGGGATGGAAATAATTATTCTGTAAAATACTTCCACTTATAAAATAGATTCTTTTAAGTGTCATGTTGTCTTAGTGCATTTACAATCTGATGTCATCGACCAGATTCCCTTTCCACATGAGTCTTCAGAGCAGAACAGTTAGGTAAAGAAAGAAAAGAATGTTAAAGATGAAAAATCTTAAATGTCCTTTGATTTCAGTGTACAACCTGACCCAGATCAGAACATGGTGGCGTTTGCTCTATTCTCTGTATGAAATTCTAATGTTGTGTTAGGAAATATGATTAGTAAAGAAATATGATTGAGGGAGAAGAAAAAATATCCTTGAGACTGCATATATCTTTGCTTTCTCAGACTTAATTTTTTTCTTAACAGAGCTGTTGTTTGTTCTCTACCATCTTAAAACTATCAAGCTGGAAAGAAGCCAAATCACTATGAGCAGACCTATTTTCCTATCCATTCATTTATCTTTTATTAAAAGGTCCCCCAAGCTGAGTGTGGTGGTACATATCTGTGATCCTATGCTTGGGAAGCTGAGACAGGAAAAATCACAGGTTTAAGGCCAGCTTCAGCAACTTGGCAAGGGCATCAGCAACTTAGTGAGACCCTGTTTCAAAATAAAAGATAAAATAGGACTAGGGGTGTAATTCTAAGGTACAATGTCCAGTGTTCAATCCCCAGCAACACACACACACACACACACACACACACACATTCCCTCACCCACTTTCAGATTTTAGTTGTGCAGAATTTCTTTGGGTTAGTGAGCATTAGGAAATGCCAAGGCAAGATCTCTAAAACACTTAGCAAAAGGATTTCTCAAACACTCAATTGTATAGAACAATCTGCCTCTCTTCTTTCTTACCAGAGTAATATGAAAGGATCCATATTGCAAATAAAGAATGTCAGTGGGAAGCCCTTTTGGAATATGCCTTTCTCCCTAAGGATCTAGGGCTGGCTTACTCAGTGACTTCAGGCTCTCAGCAGGTCCCCAGCTGCACGATTTTTCCTCTGAGATTAATCCATTGCACCTCTCATATAAACCCTGATCAGCCTAAACAAATAAGCTAGACACTGTCCTGTACTGAGCCAAGATGGCTACTCCAGGGAATAGGAATTTTGATAGACAAAGGAGAATGACAGGATCTTGTGGAAAGCCCCAAATAACATAGGGGAATAGAAGCCCTTCTGTGAGGGGAAGATGACTCCAGCAGGTGGTCCCTGAGCAGATGAGGATGGGGAAGAGCACATTAAAGTCTGACTTGTTCAGAGTTAATTCGGAAAGCTGAGGAAGGCAGAAGACAAAGGACTTTCTTGAAAAGAAACAAATAGATGAAGAAGCAATGTTATGCTTCATAATTAAATGAAAAACCAAATTAGTTAAAAATGAAATAATAAAAATTCAAGGAAACGAAAACACCTCAGAACTACTTTGTGCTAAACATGACTTACTGAGATTATTGGATCTTCTGACCCAAGAGTCTCTGTTTTCAGATTTGACTCCCATGACCCCACCCCACCCCAGGTCATCCTGCATGGAGGGGACCTAGACCCTGGGGTTCCAGAGAGAGGCCTGGACATGAGTGGTAGTGCTGGTAAAACCTCTCTCCACATCTGTGCTCCTAACAACTTGTTGTCGATTTGTTTATGAAGAATAACATGTTGCTTAGTTCTAGGTATAAAACTGTTCAACTCTAATAATCTCAGAGTTTAAGAGGAAACAACAACTAGGTGATGTCACATTTTATCAAGATTTTCTACTGGGCATGGCGACAGATGCTTATAATCTCAGTACTTGGGAGGCTGAGATAGGAGGACTATAGGTTCAAGACCAGCCTTAGCAAAGTAGCAAGACTCTCAGCAACCTAATGAGACCCTATTTCAAAATAAAAAATAAAATAGGGCTGAGGGTATAGCTTGGAGGTGAAATGCCCCTGGGTTCAATCCCCAGTACCCCCCCCCACACACACACAAAGAAGATTTTCATTTATGGAGTAGAGAGGCTAACATGCATTGAGTAGTAGCTGTGCAACTTTGAATAAGTTACTTCATTTTTGTGCCTTATCTGGCAAATAATGATAATTTAATTTCAGTCTTACCTTATACGGTGGTTGTGAAAATTAAATGTCACCAGGCTTCAAGAGTTGTCAATAGTGGTAAGCACATAATGAACTCTTAGCTATCCTGACAAATAGGATGATAAAGAATGACTGCTTGGCATTAGACCCTTTGCTAATCTAGTTTACTTCTCAATATAATTATTTTCATGTAAATATTTTCAACCTATTTTATAGTTAAAGCAATTGAATTCTGGAGAGGCTAACTAACTTGCTGAAGGCCAAACAACTACTGAGCTTCAGAACAAATGGGGATTCAAACTGGCTGAGGGGGTTGCAGGCCCCCCTGAGTTCCCACACCTCTGCCTTGATCCACAGCCCTCTGAAAGCGTCCACTGTGTTCCTATAGCTGTTCTAAAAGCACCCACTGTATTCCTATAGCAGCCCTACAAGCGTCTACTGTATTACTATAGCAGCTTGCCTGGATCTTTGTGGTGAATTCCCCCTGATTTTATTATTTCTTTTCAGCAAACTTTCCCCAGTTGATCCCTCCTTCAGTGTAACCTTGTTAGCTTTGAGGACACACCCCTTGCCAGACCTGGGCTTGCAGGGCCGCCTCTCCCCACCCCTTTCCTCTGCTTCACTTTAAAGTGTCACCAGATGCCTCTGGTTCACTCCCTTTGCTTTTAGCCCTCAGAGGGGCTGGAGGGACCAAGGCTGGGTCCAGACACCCAGAGTGACAACAGAGGCCTTGGGGGAGCAGTGACTCCCCTTCAACCGCTTCTTCACAGGGGCTGTTGGTAGCCAAGGGGAACCTACTGGGAAAATGAAAAACTGCTGGTAAGACTGTGACTCAGAAAGAATGGCGGGGAGACTGGGCTGGGGTCCTGGGAACAAAGGGTGTGTGTTTTTGCAGTGGTGGTAGAATAAGAAGGGGTGAGAGACAGCAGAGAGAGTAGGAGAGAATCAGAGGTAGAGACAGATGAGAACATAAGACAAGAGCAAGCATGAAAGATACAGAGAGAGGAAAAGAGAAAAGGAAAGAGCACAGGAAGAGAGACAGGCAGAAAATCAAAGATAAAAGAAAACAGGCACAGGAAAACAGGTACAAAGATGGTGAAATTGCGAGATACAGGAATATGAAATCAATAACACAACAGGGACAGTGGGAGCCAGAAACATGCAAATTCATTAAATCTCTAAGTAAGGTTCCAAAGTCTAAATGAAGCAGGTAATCTATATTGGAATTTGATCACCTACATTGTCATATTTACTAGGTTTAAAAGTATGAAAGTTCCCATCTGGAGGGATTCTGGAGTCATTTTTCTTCTTTCCTCTTTAGGAAATTTCTAGTTTTCTTCATTGTATGCAGTTTCCTGGGACCCTGGGCATCTGCGACTGTCAAGCGTCGCCCAAGTAAGGGCCATAATTTCTGAATTTTGAAATGTCACTTGTTTCCAGAAACAAGCAGGACTGTGACCAAATTGGGATGTGGCTGAGTGAAAACTGACTAGTCGTTCACACCTTTACTCTTCAAGCCTGCTTTGGCCCATGGGAGTACCCTGGTGGTTGGCTTTCTATGCTCAAAATGAAATATGAAAAGGGCCTAGTGCAGTACCTGCTTCTGATTTTGATTGGTAAATGTTGAGTGGATGCATAGAAGAGTGGATGGATGGAGAGATGGGTGGATTGACCCCAATAATCTGGGATCAGGAGCGATATGAGGAAAATGGTTGATGTACCCTGATGGGCAGGCCAAAACTTTGTAATTGAAAAATGCTTCTTTTGAAGTCTATAAACTCTGTGTCAGGTGAGTTCCAGCAAGGCGCCAGGGTTGGACAGTTTCAAGTAGTCTTCTGTGCTGGTGAAAAATCTTTAATACATTCTCCCACTTATGTCAGGAACACCCAATTCAATTCTTGGATTTCTCATAAAATTGAGGCTTTAATTCTTCTCATGATTATTTTCTTCTTGAAACTCTTCCCAATTCTAGGATACTAGCAATAATCTAGTTGGGATCTTTGTTTTCAAAATTATAAATTAAATGCATCCTTTATATAAGACTATCCCATACCCCTCCTCTATTTTACAAAGATTCCTAAGAATTTCACTCTCCAGAAACCCCCACTGAACTGGCTCAAGCCCTGAGAATGTCTCTGGGCTCTTGATATTCTACAGTTTGCAGTGTTTAAGGAGTATTTTCTAGCCCAAACCACCAGAAGTTTTCCAAACAGGGTTCTGACTGTGCCATTCAGGACATAGTGCAGCTCTAGTTCCAAAAGGAATAAATTCCTAACATCTCCTCAAAGGAACATTTTCCTAGTATGAATTATTAAAACAACTTTATGCCTTGCATCCCTTCCAGGATTAGTCAAATGTGAATGAATTATGATCATTGAGGCACAGAGTTAAAGGCAAACTTGTATGCTTTTATAATATCATATTTTAAATAGTTGCTTAGTTATTGACAACCCCTGTAGTGGGTGAAGTAGGATGACATGATATTGTTTTTTTTTGCAGGATTCTCTGTCAATTCAAATTCTAATGGTGAAAATGAACTCTGTCCCAAGATCAGGATTGGCCAAGATGACTTACCAGGCAAGTAGCAATGTATCATGTTAAAAATTTATACTTTCAAATATAATGACCAAGCGTGGTGGTGCACACTTGTAATCCCAGTACTTGAGAGGCTGAGACAAGAGGATCGCAGGTTCACAGCCAGCCTCAGTTACTTAGTGAGGTCCTCCGCAACTTAGTGAGACCCTGTTTCAAAATAAAGAATAAAAATAGGGCTAGAGGTGTAGCCAGAGGTAGAATGCCCCTGGGTTCCATCCCCTGTATCACAAAACAAACAAACAAACAAAAAAAAAAAACAAAAAAGACAAACTGGATATATTTGGGAAAGTTGTGGAAATGAATGAAACTAATCTCATTCTGGACTTTTCATTTTGTGTTCCCTTTCTCCAGGGTTTGATCTGATTTCTCAGTTCCAGATAGATAAAGCAGCATCTAGAAGAGCTATTCAGAGAGTAGTGGGATCAACTTCATTACAAGTGGCTTACAAGTTGGGAAGTAATGTAGACTTCAGGATTCCAACCAGGTAAGCTATGGAAAGCATTTCATCTAATTATCTCCCTCATGTGTGTCTTAAAATATATTGAGCCATGCAATGTTGGAGAATGTTCTCATGCTTAACATTTCTTGGATTGTGATTCTATTCAAAGATAAAGAAGTTGAATTCACCTACCAACTGTTAGTGCCTAAATGCTGCTCTTCATGTTTTTAGCTTGTAATTTACTTTCCATTCCAGGAAAAAAAAACATCACTGAGATTATACATTGGGATTCCGGACATGTTCTTATTACTTTGCTTTCTATTTTTCTATGATTTGTCTGGTTTTGACTGAAAGAACTCTCTGTGAAAAGTGCCAGAGGTTAAGCATAAATTTAACTAGAGCCACAGAGCAGTTAGAAAACTCACAATGGCGCTGTTCAAGTGCCCTAGTGCTGAAACAGAACCACACATCCAGGGCTTAGCTCTTGGCAGACACCAAACAGAAGCGAAACTAAAATAATCACAACAGGAAAAAAGGTAGTGATAATGATAGAAACTTTTCCACATCATTGGTCTCCTTTTCTAGAATGAAACATTTTATTCTTTAAATTATTTAAAACCAAGGTACTGTATGTGTTAAGTGTTGAGCTATGCCATCGTTATGAATGAGCCTCAGTGATTTAGTTTTTGCATCATCTGCACACCTTATTTGTGATTATTATCTATTTTAAGGCATTGTAAAAATAGAATTAAGATTCCTTTGATAGATAAACAAGAAAATCAGGACGTTGATGGACATTAAGTTGTAAAGGTAAATACTGACTAATTTGAGCAATAAGAGAATATTAAAGAAATTCCTAAATGTTTATGAAATAAAAATTTTGGCCAAGTTAAAAGAATCTGATATAATATAGTGCCAGATTGCAGGTAAAAATTTATATTTTGAGTATACAGTATTTTATAATATAATAATAGTACACTGTATAAACTCTTCTTATAAATTTACTAATTAATATTAATTTTGACTTAGTCACAACTCAGTGACATAGGAACATTATTACCCTTACATAATAGAGTAGGAGACTAGAAAAAAAGGTTTAGTTTAAATTTGATAAATAAATGAGAGGGTTGGATGTGCAGGAAGAACAGAAACCTAGGCGGCGTAGTTTCAGAGGTTGTACTTCTGAGCCCTACTCCATGCCCAGCCTGGAAAACCATTCACACTTGCAAAGATCAAAGGTATGGTAACAGGTGCATTGGCCTTTTAAAATACATTCTTTGCTTGTGTTGAAGTTCTAGTTATGTTCTTAAACTTCAAACATTTTTATTTTCCTTTCTTTAATAAAATAATGACATGACACAGTACCTCCTTCCCCTCACTGATTTGATTTTTTCTTGTGTGATTTGAGGTACAATCTGGAATGTCATTAAGTCTAACTTCAGAAGTTAATCAGCTTGAAGTCATGTAGCCACTTGTTTTTCTCTGAATGCCTAGAACCACCGGTAAATAATGTACACAGGTGACACCCAAGGATTTATATTTGCTATCTCCTTGGCTTCCTCCTGCTCCCTTCCCCAAGACTAAAAACTCTTGTTTTACTTGTAAGATTTATTAACAGATGAGGAAAGGAGGGAGGAATTGGAAGAAGGAAATAGGTGAAAGGAATTTAAAAAGGAGGCAAGCCAGATGGCTGAGTTCTGTGGAATCCCAATAGGTAGTAAAATCTTCTCTTGGGCAAGTTATTTAAGTTTCAGTTACCTTAGTTTATAGTTAAGAATAAGAAGAACCATGTCGTAAGGTTGTGCTGTGGAGCAAATGCTAATAAATGGAGAGTGCTTGAGCAGAGCCTGGTATAGTGGTGTGAGGGAAGTGTTTACTATTTGTGGTGGAGCCCACTAGAATGGGAGAGTGTACATACATGGGTCTTCTCCTTAGCATGCCATCACGCCCACAGAGGTCCTTTCTTTTTGAGTTGAGCTTCAAGTCCTACTCATTCAAAAGCTGGATGACAAGGAAGGTGAGGATTGAAATTGTTTTCGGAGAACAGATAATCTTGGCTTGAAGGGATTTACTGGGCTGGAGAATATAGGTTCCCCAAGACAACAAAAACAAACCATTAGTAAGATCTTTGTGGGAGGAAAAAATACTATGGTAGTTAGAACTAATGTGATGGAGTCATAATTTATTCTTATTCATCTTTTTATTGTTCTTTGAAAAAGTATGAAACATGATTGCTGTTTTAAATTACTTATTTTACACATAATAAAAATTTAGCATCGAGAATTTAACATTCTCAACTCTTACTTACAAACATATGTTTGTTTGCCTTAAAAATAGAGTCTTTGGCCGGGTGTGGTGGCACAAGCTTGTAATTCCAGTACTTGGGAGGCTGAGACAGGATTATGGGTTCTTTTTCGCCTCAGTTACTTAGTGAGGCCCTCCACAACTTAGTGACAACTGTTTCAAAATAAAAAATAAAAAATAGGGTTGGGGGTGTAGCTCAGAGGTAGAATGCCCCTGGGTTCAATCCCCCGTACCACACCCACACACAAAAAAGTTCTTAGTTTTCTTTGGGTTAAAGTCATAGACAAATGTTTCAAGGCCCAAAGACTTTTGAATCTTTTATTCAAAACCTGTGTTTCTCCACTTAAGGTACTCGGTTCAGATCGTAATATAATGAAATAAATCATTTATAGACACAGCATCTTTTAAATTATGTATGCTGTGTATGCTGTCAGGTTTACTTATTGATGTGCATGGCATATTTGCAAGAACAAAATCTCAGGTGTTCAAAAAGACAAAAAATTAAATTTGCGAGACTTAAATGACCTTAGGTATATACAAATCATATATATTTTATCAATATGAAAATAAAATAAATTTCTCCTTTTACCATATTAATTGTACTGGTTTAATCTGAAAGATTATCAACATGATAATCTTAAGTATGCTTATTTACACACATATTATCTTCATATGTGTGGAGAGAAAGAGACATACAGATTTCTTTGGTTTAACAGTATATCTATAAATGAGATATTCTTTTAGAAACTCCAATCCCATCTCTCCATCTTTTTTTTAAGCTTACATACATCAAGTCAAAGATTATTGGAAGCGTGTCCTATTCTACTTTCAATATATTCTCTGTTTACTGAGTAAGAAAGGTTGAATACATTAGGAGAGATCTCAGTTAACACCATGATGTCTTCGCACAAGAGCTAACTGATGATGTTACTGTGACTTCTTGAACCAGATTCTTTTTGAGGGGCTAATCTAATTCTAAAGTTTTTCTACTCATATCCTTCACAAATAGACAAATATATAGAACAGTTTTTTTTAAGACTAGAAAAGAATTGTTAAGGAAGAGAAGAGAAGGCATTAAGATTTATCTTCCTTTTACAAAAACCTCACACTTCAATAATAACTACCTTGTATAAAAATAGGAAAATAAATTATTTAAACATCTAGTTAAGTTCAGATCATTAATTAAAAAGAATGATCAGAGTAACCTATTTATAACTTAAATGTTTTCTTGCCAATTGCACCATTGAGTGAAATTTTACAAATTTATCTCCCAGCTCCAAGTTTATTGAAATCAGTTAAATAAGATGTACACTCACCCACAAGGTCATATAATTATATATTAGGCAGCTTATTATATGTCATTAGTGAACCTTAGTTTCTTTTCTAGAGGTTAGTCTGGAATTGGTATAATTCTGATAAATATGAAGTCAAAGGAAATATGACAAAGTAGTTGACAATCAATGATGTGTAGTTAGTTCTATTTTGGGAAAATAAGATTGTAGATAATTTTTGTATAATTATTTTCTTTTTTTAGCTCCAAACTGAGTATTTTTAAATACACATGTTAAAACCTCTTGCATACTTGACAGATATAAAAGATATTTAATGTATTGAAAATTTTGTGCTAAGAATGATAGATATCACTAGTGTTCATGCAAAATGTGCATGTGTTTCATCCAGGATCAGAATCATATTAGAAAGTAATGACTCAGAGGAAAACTTGGGTGATGAGAGATCACTCAGATGAAGAGTTTCACATTTTTATCTTGGACAAATTATAATTGACACATTTTATCAAAGGCTTGCAAAAATATTTGCAGAAAAATAAATTAAAAGTTTTTATGCTATTATATTATATATTCTGCAGATTAAAGTCAAATTAAAGAAAAAAATTAGCAAATCAAGTAGTTTCATTTATTGCTAGACATTGTTGAGACTAAGAGATTTTCTAGTGTAGAAATTCTTGAATCCAGCAGTATATTTTGTGTAACTGGCATCTGCCAATATGAAATTTATGTTATTGTTTTAGTTTGTAAAAACGAAATCAGCAACCATTTCCTTTCTCTTCTTACTCTTCATAACAGAGGGCTTCTATAACAAGAGTTTGACCCAAAGAAAAAGTATTTGAAACTCTAGGTACATAATTGTTTTCAGAAATGTCAAATCTTATTATTTGGCAAACAAAATTTATTAGTGTCTAGTTTTCCTTGCTCAGAAATTTTTCTATGCTTAGAAGGAGGAAAGTAAAATGATACAACTTTCAAGTCCTTGAAAGAAGATGTTTACATTTAGTACCTGATTTTCAAAGTTCAGTCTGTAGCTCTTAGAAGCTTGGTGTCAACAGATGATCCAGGTTGTGATCTCCAGATTGCTGGATATAGACTGGAGATGCCTTAGGGACATGAATGGTTTTATGCTGCTGCTGCTTCGGCTGCTACTGTGTGTTAATAGGGATTGAGCTCAGGGGCATTCTGCCTCTGAGCTATACCCCAAGTCCTTCTTATTTTTAATGTTGAAACAGGGTTTCACTAAGTTGATGAGGGCCTCCCCAAATTGCTGAGGCTGGCCTTGAACTGTGATCCTCCTGTCTCAACCTCCCACGTATTACAGGCATGTGCCATCACACCTGGCTTTCTGCTGCCATTTAAAGCATTAAAGGAAATAGCATTGATATAGTCTTAGTAGGTGATCTGAGGAAAAATCAAGTTGGAATAGCAAAGTAAGAATTGATCATTTTTTGCTTGCCACATATCCAGTGACAACATTTAACTTTGCATTCTCTTGAAAAAGACAAACATCTGTAATGTGAAGGAACTTCTAAATAAAATCTGTATAGTTACTGATTCTCAAAATGCTTATGTGGGTCTAGAATACAATTTTGGAGAAGAATAATCAAGCAATTATGAAAATAACAATCTTAATATGTTACATAGAAATAAAAAGTTAAAAGCCATTTTAATTAAATGGTTTCATAAACTGGTAGAGATTCCAAATTATCTCCTGTCTCATTTGTGAAAGAAATATTGTCACTAACTTTGCAAGAATGTGTTTTTTGGCTTAGATGGAATTGTTGAACAGTGGCTTATTGGGTAGCATAAATAGTAGTATTACTGGAATTTTGTGGTATTGGGAACCTGCCTTAGCTGTGAGGGAAGATCTTTTAAAATGTGTATTTTAAGATGGGACATTAATGTATGTGAATGACTGAATTTCTATGAAGGTCTTTATGAACAGCTATGAAAGAACAAATATGGCACTGTTTTTCACAGTGTAGCCTCTCTGTAGGTCTAGTATCTAAAAATAGCATGGGAAAGGAAAATGGTAAATATGTATGAGTACAGAAAACAAGATTTCTACTTACCATTTTACAATTTTATTCAGGCATTTATATCCCAGCGGACTGCCTGAAGAATACTCCTTCTTAACTACTTTTCGCATGACTGGAAGCACACTTGAAAAGAACTGGAACATTTGGCAGATTCAGGATTCCTCCGGGAAGGAGCAAGTTGGCGTGAAGATTAATGGCCAAACAAAATCTGTGGCTTTTTCATACAAGGGACTGGATGGAAGCCTCCAAACTGCAGCCTTTTCAAATTTGCCTTCCTTGTTTGATTCCCAGTGGCATAAGGTCATGATTGGTGTGGAGAGAAGTAGCGCAACTCTTTTCGTTGACTGCAACAGGATTGAGTCCTTACCTATAAAGCCAAGAGGCCAAATCGATGTTGATGGCTTCGCTGTGCTGGGAAAACTTGCAGATAATCCTCAAGTTTCTGTACCAGTAAGTATAAAATCACACATGATAGTAGATGAAAACAAAACAGATCACTAAAACTTAATACCTCAGTCATCTTTGATAATCAAATGCCTTACATATGCAGTTATTTAAAAAGCCTTCAGTGGTTTTTGTTTGTTTGTTTTTTGTTTTTTTTTTTTTGCACTCTGTACTGAACTCAGAGGTATTCCACCTATGAGCTACATATCTAGCCCTTTAAATTTAAAAAAAAAAATTTTTTTTTTTAAATAGAGTCTTACCAAGTTGCTGAGGGTCTCGATAAATTACTGGAACTGGCCTCAAATCTGCAATCCTCTTGTCTTATCCTTCCAAGTATTGGCATTAACAGGTGTGCACCACCATGTCTGGATCTTCTGTGCCTATTTTTAGTGCAGCATTTGTCAAATGGAATAGGAAATAAGCGGCAGTTAATCAAGTATCTCCTGGTCTTCAGTACCTTCAAGTCTACTTGGAAGGCTGTTATATGTCCACCGGGAGCAATGAAAATCCTTCTGAGGTAGCTTAGAAAGAAATCTGTACTGTGAGGTACATATTTTCTACATATAACTAATAAGAACATTCAAAATAAGGTTAAGATGAATAATGAATTCAATTGGTCAAGAATTCTATGATTTTTGTAAGCCATGAATTTTGAAATGGAAAAATTCAGAATGGCAAAAGAAGCAAAGAAAGTGCATTCCAGCCAACAGTAAGACCATTAAGGGAAAAAGAAGTAAAAAATAAGCAGGTCACATTCAAGAGTCTAGAGGCCAGCTGACTTGGATATATAGGTATGTGAAAGTGTGCATGGATGTGTGGAGGAGGTACTGATCACAGAGTGGTGAGAGATGAGATTACAAAGTCATACAGTATCTTATCAATAAAAATGAAAGTTGCATGGGTGGTATAATATGTATTTACTTAGAAGTATGCCTTATATGACATATTTAGAAGTAAAAGATTTTAAAGCTCTGTTCATGATTTTACTGCAGAGATCCATGGATATAAAGGCAAGGAATTACGCAATGACACAAAATTGTGCCAACTAGTACCTTATAGTTCTATCATTTTAAAATGCTACACTTTCACTGAATGATCTTTTAAAAGGATATTTAATTATATTATAACAGGAACTTAAGAAATATACCTTAGAGGGCAAGTATTCTTTTGAAGAAACTAAAGAATTTAGAGTTCAATATAAATGCATTATTGATGCCTATTGATGCCTCTCTCCCTCTCTCTCTCTCTCTCTCTCTCTCTCTCTCTCTCTCTCTCTCTCTCTCATACTGGTGTGTCACTATTATATTCTAGTCACAAAAGCCACATCTTATGATGGTGGCGGGGGTGGCAGGGGTGATATAATGATTTTGAATTGTTTCTGTGCATGTCTCAAAAAAAAGTTATCAGGGATCTCAGTAATAGAATTGTTGAAATAACTTCTTTTCAAGGGAAGAATTGTGATTAGTGTGAAAGGTAGTGTGAAATTTCTATATTCTGTGATGGACAGGAAGCAATTTGTAACTGCCACATTACTGCTCTGGCTTGTAGACTCTTGAGGAAGTATTTCTTTGTGTAATGAGTTGTCACACCTCAAGTGGCAAGTTTAGAAAGCTGATAGGAACACTGTTGCACCATCTGGAAATTGTGTGCAGCAAGATCTTTGCAATGATACTGGAGGATTTTTCATGTAACACCAAACTTCTATAAATCTGTGTCATTTCTGGGCCAGGAATGGAGAGAAAGAGACTTTAGATTACCTCCTTACTGTGATGAGCATCAGTCAAGTATTTAAAAAATGGATGTATTGATTCATTACCTTTTGATACAATTTTGAGTCTTTATAACTCTGATTTCTGGGTGCTAAGATGCTACTAAATTGTCTGATTGCTAGAGCAGTACAGTGTCAATATCATGTCATTATACTATGATGGTGTCAATAATGTCACAGCTGACTCTAGGTGTTTTGACAAGTCTAGTCGCATATTCTGATGGAGAACAGTTTGTACCTGTTACCTTCTATTTTATTCTGCCAGGTGCAGGGATACAACTAAGAACCTGACAGCTGGTTTTGCATTGAGTTTTCATTCTTAGCTTTTCTAAGTCACTACACCAGTATACTGTAGCCCATGTTAAAAGTATTTTTGAAATAGGCATGTATGGATTTATTCCTTTGGAATGACTTCTGACTTTCCCACAGGAAACACAAAGAAGATTTGAGCCTAAAAGCCCATTAATATTCCATACTGGATGATAATTGGTGGTACCAGTCATGCCAATAAGTAAACTAGATCAAGATTATAGCCCCCCCCCCAATGCTAACTATAGTAAATGCAAGGACTGGACATGACAAGGTCAAACTTAAATGTCTTACTAAACAGTATTCCTCATCCTTCACCCTAATAGTCAAAGAAGAAGAAAACCATGTAAGAGAAGCCCATTTATGCTTTAAAAAATCTTAATCTCCTTAATATGCCAAATTAAAGTTTTCAAAATGATTGCATTCCCATTATTTTTTAAATACTTTTATTGGTGCATTTTAATTATACATCATAGTGAGGTTCAAAGTGATGCAAACATACATGCACACAGCACTTAGTGTGTGTTTTTCTCTGGATCCCACCCTGCTACCCACCCCTCCTCGTACATATCAGTGAGATTGGTTCTGATAACTTCATATATTGAAATAACATTATTTGAACTTTTTCCTTCACCAGTTCTCCTTTTTCCCCTTCCTACCTCCCTCCTCAGCCCCCCTTCCCATATTCTACTGGTCTCTCTCCTCATTTATTTGAAGTCCTTTGGTTTCCTATTTTCTCTCTAGTTTCTGTATATTAGAGAAAACATATGACCCTTCACTTTCTGTCACTGGATAATCTCATTTAACATAATGTTCTTTAGGTTCATCCATTTTCCTGCAACTGACATAATTTTGTTCTTCTTTATTTTTGAATAGAATTCCATTGTCTGTATATCCCATAATTTTGTAATCCATTCATCTGTTGATAGACACCTAGCTTGGTTCCATAATTTGGCCATTGTGAATTGTGCTGCTATAAACATGAATATGCATGTATCACTATAGTGTTCTGATTTGAGTCCCTTTGGAAAGAAACCCAGGAGTGGTATAGCTGGAGTATATGGTGGATCCATTCTCAGTTTTCTGAGGAATCTCTACATGGATCTGATAGGGGCTGCACTAATTTGCAATCTGCCCAACAATGTAGAAGAGTTCCTATTTCTTCACTCCTTGCCAGCATTTATTCTTGTTTGACTTCTTAATGATTGACATTTTACTTGAGGTTAGATGGAATCTCAGTGTAGTTTTGATTTGCATCTCCCTGATTGCTAATGATATTGAACATTTTTTCATGTATTTATTGGCCATTTGTATTATTTTGTGAAGTATCTATTTAGTTCAATTGCTCATTTTTTGATTGGGCTTTTTTTAGTTGTAAGTTTTTTTAGTTATAAGTCTTTGTATATTCTAGATTAATTAATCTCTATCAGAGATATTATCATCTATCAGAGAATCGGCTGTCAATTCCTCATTTTTTATTGGGTTTTATTTTTAGTTTAAGTTTTAGTTCTTTATATATTGTAGATATTAGTCTTCTATCAGAAAAGTACCTGACAAACAAATTTCTCCCATTCTGTAGCCTCTCTCTTTAGACTTTTATTTTTCTTCACTGAAACTTTTTAATTTGATGCCATCCCATTTATTGATTCTTGGTTTTATTTTTTGAGCTTTGGAGGTCTTTCCTTAACTTTTTTATTTTTACAAAAACTTTGAAAGATAACAAGTACAAATAAGGTTATCTCCATTTCTCAGCTAAAGAAGCTATCTCAGGTAGGTCTAAGAAAAAACGTTAGACATTAAATTTCTAATATACTTTATTTTATTTTATGATAACTAGCTTTTCTTTGACAAAAAGAAGAATACACACAGCCACAACAAGGCATTTTCATCATTTTTACTTTGGAAGGCATTTGTGATTTGCATTGGTTTTTCAGAATTTACTTCATGATACAAACAAAATAAACATTAAAAGAATATTGTACATGTATAAAACATGTCCTTGACATTAATAATATTTGTCTATTAATTCATTAATTTTGTACTAGGGATTGGACTAAGAGGAATTCTACCTCTGAGTACACCCCATCCCTTTTTGTTTTATAATTTTGAAACAAGGTCTCTCATTAAGTTGCCAAGAGTCTTGCTAAGTTGCTGAGGCTGGCCTTGAATCTGCAATACTGTCTCAGCATCTCAAGTACACCTGGGGTGTGTGCTACCATGTCTGGTTTACTTGTCTATTAATTTAATAATCTTTCGTTGAGTTTCTTTATTATTGGTGTGCAAAGTCAAACAAATCACGACTTTTTTCCTCTCCAGTCTATGGAAGATGAGGAGCTAAATAAATAATCACAATATAACATGGTAAGGATCATGATGGTGAAGTGTACTGTGTGCCATGGAAGCATGTTGGAAAAGCTCCTCACTTAGGTCAGGGTAGGGAGGCGTGAGAGTGGAGGTCAAGGATGTTTCATGGCTGAGAGAAATCCTGGGGATGAATGAGTTATTCAGGAGAAGTTAAGGTCCAGTGTCCCAGGCAGATAAACTCTCATTTGAAAATTCTCATATGTATGAGTTCTTCCATTTGCAAGCTTTTTAGTCGTCTCATACTGCTTTTCGCTTTTAAAAACTAAAGATCATCAAACACAAGCCCATAGGCCAAGCCCAAGTGTTCAAAGACTAAAGGTCAAAGTCTTGTTTTTATTTTATGGCCTATCATCTCAGACTTCTCATCAATTTGTCTAAAATCTAAAGTTGTTGGCAATTTTTGAAAATCAACAATGATTATCTGTCTCTTAGGGATCTTAGCAGGTGATGGGCAGTGATATGTACATATTTTGAGTGGTAGAAGAACTATACTAATAGGTCACCCTTATCTCAATTTGGAGACAACAAATATTCAATGTTACTGTGTAAGAACTTTTAAATTAAATGAAATAGCATGAAAGCAGTAAGAAGCAGCATGTTTTTCAATTTTTTCTTCATGCAGTTGGGTTCACTCTGATTTTCAACAGTTGACATTAATTGAATATTTTTTCAGGGTCAGTCAGTTCTTGCTTTGCTTTAATAAATAAATCAAAAGCAAAATGTTCTTTCTTCAGGTAGTATCAGATGTCAAAAGGTAGCCCCAAGAACTACATAATAAAAAATGCAATTGAAAAAATTAGTGATTTGATGAATCACTAATGCTAAAAGACTCACTTATATTGTACTTGGTTTGTGGCTTTCCATTGTTTCTCCTATCTTTTGTGCCTTCTTTTTTCTAAATTGGAAAAGGGAGCCAATTTCAAAAGGTTTTCATAAGGCTTGCAACGGAGCGGCTCATGTGGTCTACAACTCAAACACCTTCTCATCATTCATGGTTATTTAGTGGGCTCATAGCATTTTATAGTTTTTCCCAATGTATTGCTGTAAGTTTGTTAGTTTTGATTTTAAAGCAATAAATCCCTTATTTCCTATTTTCCTTTGTGCCCATATTTTAGGATGGTACCATTTATCCCACCACAAAGCTCGGTTTCCTGGCAGCATACCATAAAAACATGTTATTTTATGACAGGTTCTTTATTGTTTGTTGTCAGCATGATTACCTAGGAGAGTTATTTTGTATGGCTCTATTAGAAAACAAAGTTAGCCTTTCTCCTTTTTCAGAGATGTACACTAGGAGTTTGGGATTTCTAGGGGAGGTAAAAGTTTATGTGGCTTCACAAATACATGATTGAAACCATTCTTCTTTTTACTTATGCATATCTCAAATAAATCAACATAGACTGTGATAGATTTAATGATTTTAGAGTCTCCCCATTGTGTTGCTCTACGTTTATTTTCATTAGATTCAGAGACAAAACTCTTGATGGGAAATCTATCTGTTCTTTCCTTTATGCCATAGAATTGAATTATAATAACCTCCAAATATAAAAACAATGAAAATTTCATACATGATAGTATGGGAAATGAATTTTAAATTTATGATTAATATTACTTCTGGTACTTGAGAAATACTATAGGGAAGTTATATTTTTAGTGATTTCAGGAATACACAACAACTACTATGCATGATAGTATTAAACTATTAAGTTTGTTTATTATGTTGTCTTTTTGGTAAGTAAACTTTTTCAAATACTTTTCTACTTGAAGTATTAAATTAGTAAAAATAAATGGTAGTCTTATCTATACTAACCCATAGGAAATACCGTTTATAACACTTTGACTTGATTGAAGTAGTTTTAAATGCTGACTCTCAAATTTTCTGGAGGTAAAACCTAGCCTGCTGCATTGTTAGACCATATTAATGACATCAGCTGGATTTTCCACTGGGTGACAATGAAAAAAGAACACACAGAAATAGAGCTGCTGCCGGGCGTGGTGGCCCACGCTTGTAATCCCAGAATTCGAGAGGCTGAGACCGGATGATCCAGGTTCAAGGCCAGCCTCAGCTACCTAGTGAGGCACTCTGCAACCTAGTGAGACCCTGTTTCAAAACAAAGAATAAAAAATAGGGCTGGGGGTAAAACTCGGAGGTAGAATGCCCCAGTACCACAAAAAAAAAAAAGGAAGGAGTGATGTATAACTAGAATAAAATTTAAATGATGGGCAAACTTGCTTTCAGTCATTCACTAAGAAACATCTCTTCTCCAAAACTCTACTAGTAGACAAAAATTAAACTTAAGCACACACTATATTTTATTTTATTTTGCTAGGTAGCTGAGGCTGGCGGCAAACCCAGATCCTCTGGTCTCAGCCTCCCAAATGCTGGGATTACAAGCGTGAGCCACCATGCCCAGCTCAAGTACACACTATAAATGTAATCTACTTTCTTTTTTTTGAGGCCTGACTTTATTTATTTGTTATACTTAAAAATTCTTATTTTTGACTGGACTCAGACTTAGAAGTAGAAGCTCTCAGGGAGGACAGCCTGCTTCTCTTGGTGATCTGTTCCTGGCGTTTTTCTTTGGCTTCCTTCATTCTCTTGGCCAAAAGTTTACCATATTCTGCAGCCTCTTCCTTATTTTTCTTAGTATGCTGTTTCTTCAGAGCAATACGCTGGCGTTTGTGTTGCAGGACACGTGGAGTAACAAGACGCTGAATCTTGGGTGCTGTGGTCCTGGGCTTCTTACCTTCCTTGTTTAAGGGCTTTCTGACAACATACTGGCGGACATCATCTTCTTTGGAGAGATTAAAAAGTTTCGGATTCTGCTGGCTCTTTTGGGCCCCAGGCGACGAGGCACAGTGTTATCTGTCAGTCCAGGAATATCCTTCTCTCCTTTTTTTACAATAACCAAGTTGAGAACACTCAGATTGGCATCCACAATGAAACCCCAAACAGATTTACGCTTTCTCTCTCCAGTTCTCCTTGATCTATAACAGGAATGTCCCTTACTCAGTAGAAGGCAAACACGGCCGTGGGTCAAGACACCCTGCTTCCTTGGGAAACCTTGTTTGTCATTCCCACCACTGATTCGGACCACATAACCCTTCCATTCTTCACCCAGAGCGTCAGCGGCAACTTCTGTGGCTATACGCTTCTCGTAAAAAGTACGAAGTTTGTGTTCATCATCCACTTCAATGAGTTTCTGACAGCCAATGACTGGGAAGGAGATATTCAGCTTCATCTTGGTGCCTGTAATCTACTTTCTTTTGCACAAGCTTCCAACTATTTAACAAGGTGATACACCCAAGTGACAAGATATAATAGTACTCATGTAAGAAATTATTTTAAAATAGGACCCACAAAATCCATGTAAAAGCCATAAAACCACCAAGAGATGAGTGTAACACAGAAGTCCTAGTATTGGGTCCTAAAATAACCAACATTTACAGGGTGCTAAGATGAGGAAGGTTTATCAAATGACTAAGAAGGAAGAATGTATGATATAGGAAAGAAATAGAATATGGTGCCTTGAAAGTCAAGGGAAAATAGTATTTCAGAGGGGATGGATTAAGAAATCGACTCAAATGATATGGGTAGTTCAAATAAGATGGGGACTGAGAGTTGGTCATTGGATTTAGGAACAACTGATGAGAGTGGTTTGAATAAAGAGCCATTGAGGTTTTGGAAATGAAAGTACAATTGGAAAGAATTCAAGAGAAAACAGTGAAAGGAATGGAAGACAGCGAATATAGACAACTCTTTGAGTTTTGTATAAAAGGGGACCAAAAATAGAATGGCATGTGAAAAGGATGTGGAATGAGGAGAATTTTTTTTCCAGTTGTCAGATAACCTGGGATGCCTCATCATGGAGCATAACACTTCTTGGAGCTTTTCAATGGTATCCTCCTTCTGCCTCAAAGGACCAGGCATTTATGAGCAAATGAATCTCCTTGACATGCCCTTTTAACTCAGGTCAACTTTTCCAATTTTGATACCTTGGAGAAAAATCTTTGATGACAACCTAATAATTATCTAACTAATAGTATTAAAATTTCTTAGCTAAGAATTCAAGATTTAAAAAAAAAATCCGATGTCAACTCTGCCCCAGATAATCTGGTCTCTTCGTTTTATACCATTTCTCACATTTCTCATGCCAGGCCTTCTTCTTCTCTCTCTCTTCAGAACCTGACACTTTACCCTCCCTATTTCTGTTTATGAAATCTTAATTACTCTTCAGGAACCAACTCATATGCTACTGTTAAATGATCCATTCATTGATGACTTTTGCCAGAAAAATATTTCTGCTATAGTATTTATCATTGAAAAGCAGTTTTAAACTTAGATACTGGGCCAGGTATGGTGACGCATGCTTATAATCCCAGTAAGTGGGAAGGCTGAGATAGGAGGATCACAGGTTTGGGGCTAGCCTCAGCCATTTAGTGAGGCCCTCCACAACTTAGTGAAACTCTGTTTCCAAGTAAAAATAAAATAGGGCTGGGGGTGTAGCTCAGAGGTAGAATGTCTTTGGTTTCAAACCCCAGCACCAAAATAAGTAAATAAATAAATAAAT
>PVLC010014650.1:0-38853 GCA_004027655.1 Graphiurus murinus | reverse complement strand
ACGCTTGTAATCCCAGCATTCGGGAGCCTGAGACCGGAGGATCCGGGTTCTCGGCCAGCCTCAGCTACCTAGTGAGGCACTCCGCAACTTAGTGAGACTTGGTTTCAAAATAAAGAATAAAAAATAGGGCTGGGGGTATAGCTCGGAGGTAGAATGCCCCTGAGTTCAATCCCCAGTACTGCAAAAAAAAAAAAAAAAAAAAAGATTTTATTTTATATTTGTTGCCAGTAGGTTTTCCGTAGTGTTAATGACCAGTTTTAGAAATATCAAAAATTTAAGCCAAAGGAAATTGGGAAAGCCAGGTGCAGTGGTGCACGCTTGTAATCCCAGCATTCGGGAGCCTGAGACCGGAGGATCCGGGTTCTCGGCCAGCCTCAGCTACCTAGTGAGGCACTCCGCAACTTAGTGAGACTTGGTTTCAAAATAAAGAATAAAAAATAGGGCTGGGGGTATAGCTCGGAGGTAGAATGCCCCTCAGTTCAATCCCAAGTACCACCAAAAAAAAAAAAAAAAAAAGGAAATTGGTAGAGCCAGGTATGGTAGTGCAAGCCTGTAATCCCAGTACTTGGGAGGCTGAGACAGTAGGATTGTAGGTTCGTGACCAGCCTCAGCAACTTACTGAGCCCCTCAGCAACTTAGTAAGATCCTGTTTCAAAATTAAAAAAAAAAAAAAAGGGCTGAGAGTGTATCTTGAAGGTAGAATGCCTGTGTTCAATTCCTAATACCAAAGGAAATGGAGGGAATTGGGATGACTTCTTTTTCTTTTGCGTCTTTTTATAGCATTGTGCGTCTCTGTCTTATTTTTACTTTTCAGAATAAATTAGACCTATAAAAGATTTAAAGGGTTCTTATTTATTGGAGAATCATCAAGTTTAGATAGATTCATGAAAGTACAATCTTAAAAATGCCACACAACAACATTCAATTCAGCATGCCAGTCAAACTGTCAAACATTATAGAGAATCAAAGATATTGTTTGTACTTGGTATTTCACAGTCATTGGGGTTGTGTTTAACTCTCATTTGGCTTGAAAATGGGAAAATTTCCCCCTGCTAACAAGCTTTAAGATTTTCATGAGTTTTTGCTTAATTTTAATCTTTTCCTTCACTTCTTAACCATGTCTCTTGGTGTACATTCTTTAGTGCTTTATCATGAAATGAAATGTTTCTGTACTTGAAGGTTGGAGTCTTTAGTACAAATTATGTTGTCTTAAACAGAGTATTGAAACTTGCAAATCATAGAAAATGCAAAAGCTAAAAGCTTCTCTCTTTTCTACCTCCTAGACAGATACAGAGTATAATTGGGTGGTTGAGCACCTCATCTTAGTTAACTTCACTTCAGCATGGGTTTGATTCTCAAGAAGACCCAGTCACCTTCATTCAATTCCCATGGTCAAGTCCTACATGCCAGCCAGGTGCTCTACAAACACATGATCATAGCATTCGAGTATGTACAAAGCTATACATGCTACTTGAAGAAGAAACTTACTGAACTTACAAATATGTAAGTTTTTCTTTTTTCTTTTTTTTTTTTTTAAGTAAACCAGAGAATACTGATAAAATAGTTTGGTCTCAAGAAGAATAAAGATGTCTCCTTCCACACAAAAGTACTACTACTAGAAATAATTGAAAGAAAACATTGAAAAGTACATTTAAATATGGAATTGAAAAGTTAGAGCATCTACTGTTCTTGAGAGTTTATGATAATACTGAAGTGAGCCAACTGCTATTACTCTAAACTTCCTGAAGTGGGCCTAGGATAACATGCTTATTACCTCAGGCACTTAAATTTCTCACATGTAGCAATCCTTGAAATTCAGTTGTTGTAACATAGTTGTTCTTTTTTTTTTTTTTTTTTTTTTTGAGGTACTGGGGATTGAACTCAGGGGCATTCTACCTCCGAGCTATACCCCCAGCCCTATTTTTTATTCTTTATTTTGAAATAGGATCTCACTGTTGCGGAGTGCCTCACTAGGTAGCTGAGGCTGGCCGCGAACCCGGATCCTCCGGTCTCAGCCTCTCAAATGCTGGGATTACAAGCGTGCGCCACCACGCCCGGCTCTAGTTGTTCTTAATAACTTCAAATGAAAGTGTTCTTTCTGCATGTGGACTATTGTGATCATCCTGACTCCATCCCCACACAGTAGCAGGCTCCATGTTGAAACCCACATGTTCCTAGAGGTGGAATGCAGGTGCAGGACCAGGTTATATCAGGTACTGGACTTTCATAACACTCATCATTCAAAAAAACCGATGGATTGGAGATTTTAAAATGTTAACTAACCCTTCAGCATAGGTAGTGTGAGGAGCACTGGTGTAGAATGTTGCCTACTTGAGTACCATTGGATGGGTGGATGGATGGATGGATGGAAAGGTACCATTGCTTGGTAAAAATATCTCCTTATACAAGTGTTTATGTATTGTGTACAAATGCTTGCTTGTCCAGTATTTACCTGTTATCTCTAATAAGGTGAACATTGGTCTTTCATCTTGTTATATACCTCCTGGTCAGTTTACCTTTTCCAATCTTATTCGAGCTTGAGTGAAACAATGAATGTGAAAGCGCTTTTTGTAAAATTGGGTTTACAAATGTTAATTTTCATTGTTATTAACATAAACCATTTTTATTCTCTCTAAAGTCTAGCATCCCCACTGTTCTATAAAATAGGAATTATGAAAAAACTAAAGGATATTGGTTGGGAGTATATAGCATGGAAGAGAACTTTGCCAGTAAGTAAAAGCTGATTTGACTAAAACCCCAATTCTCTGTGGGATAAAACTTCTCCTACCTCATTATGTCCACATTGTATCACAACAGTGACACAAAATCCTCAAAATCTTTTTTTTTTTTTTTTTTTTTTTTTTTTGCGGTACTGGGGATTGAACTCAGGGGCATTTTACCTCCGACCTACACCCCCAGCCCTAGTTTTTATTCTTTATTTTGAAACTGGGTCTCACGAAGTTGCGGAGTACCTCACTAGGAAGCTGAGGCTGGCCTCGAACCCGGATCCTCCGGTCTCAGCCTCCCGAATGCTGGGATTACAAGCGTGCGCCACCACGCCCGGCTCTCAAAATCTTTAATGACCTTCTAAACTGCCAGAGACTACATTATATTTTATATAGCTTTAGTCAAGTGTATTTTGACTCTTTAAAAATTAATTATTCAATATGACATAATACCTATCAACCCCAATATTATTAACCAAATTTCTCTACTTCTTTTTTGTGTGTGTGGTACTGGGGATTGAACCAGGGGCATTCTACCTCTGAGCTACACCCCCAGCCTGATTTTATTCCTTATTTTGAAACAGGGTCTCACTAAGTTGCAGAGGGCCTTTACATTAAGTAGCTGAGGCTGGCTGCAAACCTGTGATCCTCCTGTTCAGCTTCCCAAGTACTGGGATTACAGGTGTGTGCTACCGTGCCCGACCTTAGACCAGAATTTTATTTTTATTTTTTGTGGTGCTGGGGATTGAAACCAGGGGCATTTTACCTTTGAGCTACATCCCTGGCCCTTTTTTTATTCTTTATTTTGAAACTGGGTCTAAGTTGCTGAGGGCCTCACTAAGTAGCTGAGGATGGCTGAGAACCTGCCTCAGCTCAGCCTCCTAAGTACTGGGATTATAAGCATGCGCCACCACGCCCAGCCCCCCAATCCTTTTTATTTTGAAAGAGGGTCTTACTAAGTTTCCAAGGGCCAGGTGTGGTGGCACATGCTTGTAATCCCAGTACTTGGGAGGCTTAAACAGAGGATCCGGGTTCCTGGCCAGTCCCAGCCCTATTTTTTATTCTTTATTTTGAAACAGGGTCTCAAAATAAGTTGCTGAGGGCCTTGCTAAGTTGCCAAGGCTGGCCTCAATCCTGCGATCCTCCTGTCTCAGCCTCCCAAGTACTGGGATTACAGGTGTATGCCATCTCACCTGGCTTAAACACATTTTTTAAAAAATACTGTATGTCATTCGGGAGGCTGAGACCGGAGGAGGATCCGGGTTCGCGGCCAGCCTCAGCTACCTAGTGAGGCACTCCGCAACTTAGTGAGACTCGGTTTCAATAAAGAATAAAAAAAAAAAAAAATAGGGCTGGGGGTGTAGCTCAGAGGTAGAATGCCCCTGAGTTCAATCCCCAGTACCGCAAAAAAATAAATAAATAAATAAAAAATAAAAAATACTGTATGTGACTGTGTTGTGCCACCAAGAACTCATATCTATAAGATACACTAGAGGTACTACTCCACAAATGGATAGTTTCCATGGCCATCTGTTATTGTGTTCCCCCCACCCCCATAATTTATATGTTGAAGCCCTAACCTTCAATGTGACTTTCTGGAGATAGGGCCTTTGAAGAAGCCATTGAAGTTAAATAAGGCAAGGGGTGGGCCATAATCCAATATGATTAGAGAGAAGAAAACACAAGTGGCTACAAAGAAGGACCATGTGAGGACTTAGCAAGAAGGTGGCCATTTTCGAGCCAGAAAGAGAGGCCTCTGGAGAAACCAAACCTAACGCCTTGATGTTGTTCTCAACCTCCAGAACTGTAAGGAAATAACTTTCTGTTATCTAAGTCAGCCAGTCTGGGGAACTTTGCTATGCCTGGGTTCAATCCCCAGTATGGGGGCAGAGGGGAGGGAATAAAAAGAAAAGAAAATGCTAATATTCAAGGTACAAATGCAGATGCCTGGTGATTGTCTTCATAGTTCTTTTGCTTTTTGCTGTTCTTCTCTAAGAAAACCATGTGAGTGTTTATTGTTCTCATGAGTTACAGGTAGTCTCAAATCATGCATTTCCTTGAAATTTTGTTTATACAGAAGAAATTAGTCTTTTCCAAAGCTCCTCAGGTGAAGATACCACATGACTGAGAAAGGACTTCATTTTGAATGAGGACTGCCCCAAGGTCGAGAGACAGGAAGCCGTGATTACGGGAAGGGATCACTTACACCAGGGTTTCTAGCCTGGTTATCTCTATCACAAAACAGACAAAATGCATGTATACATCCTCATCTTCAGAGTTTCCCTACCAAAGAAATTTCCATCCAAATTGGAAGCTATTGCACCAATCTAAAGAGCCTGTGAAGAGGTGAACCCTTGTGAACTGCCGCCGGTAAATAAAAATAATACTGAATATTATTGTCTTTTACTAAACAGGAAGAGATGCATAAAAGTAGGGAACAGGCTATAAAGAGAAGCATGAATTTCTGTCCAAGTGGGGATTAAGGTGCATGTAGGTTCCTTGCAAATGAACTGTATGTGCTTACCAATTCCAACTGGTCTGAAGAATATGACACTCACACAATATAAATCCTTTATGTGAACAGGCTTTTGAGCTCTAAATGAGATTGAACTACAGGGCCCACAACACTGGTATTGTGCTTTTCCAGGAGACCTGGATAACAACATCGGTTGCTATATTATCATATTCCTGTAGCACCTAATATAATGCTCTTGTATACAATAATTCAGAGATTCCTAAAGTCAGAGATATGGCCCCTGGGGGGTACTAGAACAATCTAGGGGCAGTAGTAGTCTTGGGTACAACTGGGGGGCAGTGGAAGTATGGAGGGGCGTGGAGTAATTTTTTTTTAAAGAGTAGTAAGCCAATACATTTGGGAATCTATGCAATAGATGAGTAGTAAGTACAAAAAGTGTCTTGTCCATGTAGTTTTGAAAAGGTAGAGAAGAGATAGTGAAGACATGGGTAGGTACTGGGAATTTTTTTTAAAAAAAAACATGTTCTTGAATTCTTTTTCATTATACAGATATTTCTATAGTACATGCCATGAAAAAAAATGTGAATTGTATAGATTTGTGGGCATCTATGAGAAAATAGACCAGTATATTAAATTGAATAAAATGTACGCGGCAGGAAAAATGATCCTGGAATATTTGTCGATGGCGTGGGTGTTGATCCTCATGCTCACGTAGCCGCTCCTCTGGCTCTTCCTCTGGGGAGAGCTCCTATCCGAGGCCAGGGTCAGCTGCACCATCATCCTGTCGGGCTTCTCTCCGTTCTCCGGCATGTAGTTGCCCAGGTCGTTCACCTCGCCGTCACTGTAGCTGCCATCCAACATCACGGCTCGAGGCTGGGGAAGCCCGCAGGTGCATGGGAGCTGCGAACACAGCGAATACACACTGGCTGCGAGCTCAGCGCCATCTCGCAGAAGCCCTCTTCCAGTTTTGTTTTGTTCTCTGGTACTCAGGATTGAACCCAGAGGCATTCTACCTCAGAGCTACACCCCCAGCCCTTTTTG
The DNA here is from genome assembly GCA_004027655.1 of Graphiurus murinus. NCBI lineage: Eukaryota > Metazoa > Chordata > Mammalia > Rodentia > Gliridae > Graphiurus > Graphiurus murinus. The sequence continues at coordinate 32,610 of PVLC010014650.1, read as the reverse complement.
CTGTTTATTTTGAAATCGGGTCTCACTGAGTTGCTGAGGCTGACCTCAAACCTGCAATCTTCCTGTCTCGGCCTCCCAAATATTGGGATAACAGGCGTGCACCACCACACCCATCTCACCCCTTTTTACAGAGAGGGTCTAATCTGCCCACATTCCCAGAGTTAGACCAGGCTCCATCTTGCCCAGACCCTTTCCACACGAGGAAAAGTCACCTTCTCCCGCAGCTTCCGCTCCTTCCGCTCCTGCACGGTGGTCAGGTAGTTGACGGCCGCGTACTCCAGCACCGAGAGGAACACGAATACAAAGCTGACCCACAGGTAGATGTCCACGGCCTTGATGTAGGACACCCGTGGCATGGAGGCGTTCACCCCGGTGATGATGGTGGACATGGTCAGCACTGTCGTGATGCCTGCAGGGAACATTGAGCAGTAAACACGTGCTTGTCTTCCAACAAATACCGGAGGGCTTGATACCTCTGCTTCATAGTCCTTACTGCTCCCTGGGCCTAGAAGACCTCTACCCCTCCCCTCTGTCTAGCAAACACCTCGTCATCTCTCAAGATTTAGCTCTAATCGAACACCTATCTCTTGAGATTAACCTCTAGAGATTAACTTGATAGCTGGACCCAGGGGTGCATGCCTACAATCTCAATACATGGAAGGCTGAGACAGGAGGATTGCAGGTTCAAGGTCATCTTCAGCAACTTAGGGCTCAGGTATGTGTAGCTCAGTGGTTGAATGCCCCTGGTTCAGGTCCCAATAAAAGACTTGGCTTTTATGAATCTTTTACTGTTCTCTGCCCCTCATCCCTACCTTTCCCTCCTCTGTATACCTTGTATATTCATCAAAACATTGAATCACTTTGTCTTCTTGCACAGAACTCCAGACATTTGGCATTAAAATATTTCTTTCAATTGTGTGTGTGTGTGTGTGTGTGAGAGAGAGAGAGAGAGAGAGAGAGAGAGAGAGAGAGAGAGAGAGAGAGAGAGAGAGAGAGAGAGAGAGAGAGAGAGAGAGAGAGAGAGAGAGAGAGAGAGAGAGAGAGAGGAGAGATGAGATTGCCTATACAAGCAGGTATACACAGGTATACATATTTCTTGTAACTCCTCCTCAATCGAGGGGGTAGAGAGTGCATGCGGTTTATTTTAGTATTTGTGTCTTGGCCACCTTGGTAAAGTCCTGTAGCCTGGACCTGTTTTACCAGGCTGTGGGACAACTCTGACCAGCCACTCCTATGCTGGCCTGGCGCCCATCCAGCAATGTTGACTTGAGAACTCAGAGGTCACTAATGAAGGATGAAAGTGTTAACTTCATTTGTAGGAGACAGATTTTAAGACCAGGATATATATTTATTTAGCATAGTAACTGTTCTAGCTATGAACAACTGTTGGCGCACCGGGCATCTGTCCATGGAAATTTGCCCAGGATTTCAAATTAAGCTCGGAACATTTGCTTGGCAAACATCAAATCACAGGGGATTGGGGTCATCCTAAGGGCCAGCTCCAACCTGTTTTCACTGAAACCTGGCAGGTCACGCTGTCCCTTGCAGCCCCTGAGCTGTCTCACACACTCTCAGGTGATGTGTGTGGTCAAGTGGGTACAACATTTAAAGTGAGAAAGAGTTGAAGGCAACTTGCCAGTGATGTAAGACTTTTAGAGGAGGGATTCTAAAACTGGAGCAATGACAAAAATCACTGGGAGAGCTGGTTAAAAATGCAGGTTCAGCAGGGCGTGATGGCCCTAGTGCTTAAGAAGCTGAGACAGGAGGATCGCAAGTTTGAAACCAGGCTCAGCAATTTAGTGAGACTCTGTTTAAAAAAAAAAAAAAACAAAACTTAGCCAGGCACGGTGGCGCATGCTTGTAATCCCAGTACTTCAGTACTTGGAAGGCTGAGACCGGAGGATCCAGGTTCATGGACAGCCTCAGCTACATAGTGAGGCCTTCTACAAGTTAGTGAGACCCTGTTTCAAAATAAAGAATAAATAATAAAAAAATGAATTGTGTAGCTTGGAAATAGAATGCCCCTGAGTTCAATCCCCAGTACCGCAAAATAAATAAATAATTAAATAAATTGGGCTAGAATACCTCTGAGTTTAACCCCCCAGTACCACACACACACACACACAAAAAAGAAGTTTCCTCACTCAGAGATTCTGATTCTTCAGATAAGACAGGACCCAAGACTCTTAATTTTTTAAAAAAACAATTTCCCTGGCCGGGCGTGGTGGCGCACGCTTGTAATCCCAGCATTCGGGAGGCTGAGACCGGAGGATCCGGGTTCGCGGCCAGCCTCAGCTACCTAGTGAGGCACTCTGCGACTTAGTGAGACTCGGTTTCAAAATAAAGAATAAAAAATAGGTTTGGGGGTGAAGCTCGGAGGTAGAATGCCCCTGAGTGCAACCCCCAGTACCGCAAAAAAAAAAAAAAAAAAAAACAATTTCCCTCAGAGATTCTGTCACAAAGATCTCTTAGGCCGTCTTTTGAGAAACCCTGTTATAGAATATGATTCACTGTACAGATGGGCAGAGAAAGTACTCAAAGACCAGGAACCCCCCAACCCTAAGATTTGTCTAACAAGATGAAAGGAAGGCTGTTTGGATTGTTTGGATGGGGACCTGGAAAAAATTGCTATGTAGATTTATTTATTTATTTAATTTTTGGGTGGTGCTACCTCCAAGCTATACCTGCAGCCCTTTGTTTGTTTTTTGTTTTGTTTTGCGGAACTGGAGATAGAACCCAGAGGCATTCTATATTTCCAGCCCTATGTTTTATTCTTTATTTTGAAATAGGGTCTCATTAGTTGTAGCCTCTATCGCTACAAACCTGCGATCCTCCTGTTTCAGCCTCCCAAGTACTGAGATTACAAGCATGTGCCACCCACCCGGCTATTTTTGTTTTGAAACAGGGTCTTGCTAGTTTGCTGAGAGTCTTACTAAGTTGCTGAGACTGGTCTTGAACCTGTGATTCTCCTGCCTCAACCTCCCAAGTACTAAGATTACAAGTGTGTGCTACCATACTCAGCAGTAGATTCTTAATTATGGAATTTTACCTGTGACTCAGTAACCTGGAGTATTTTCAAGTTAGAATGCTCAAAGGGGTAAGGGACCCATTTGAAAAGAATAGTTTTACTGGAAGGAATTACTTGCAATTTCAGATGCTTGGAATGTGTACTTGAGACGTTCCTTACCTAAGGGGACTCTGGCAGGCACAGCTCTGCGGTCAATCCAGAAGGACACCCAGGACAGCATGACCATCAGGGTGGCAGGGAAATAGGTTTGGAGCAAGAAGAAGAAGATGTGGCGACGCAAAGTGAAATTAATGTAGAGACGATTGTACCAGCCTGGGGGATATAAGGAAGAAAAGAGCACACATCATAGCCAGGCAGCTCCTTCATAAATGAAATTTTACTCAGGGAATCATAAATGCCCTAGACATTCCAGGGCACCTTATTATACCTTTACAATGTGAGAACGAACAATACCAGGGAACAGAGAATTATATGGTAACCCAGGTCACCTAAGTGAATCCACCTCAGGAACTCTTTGGGCCTCTTCCTAAACACAAAGGGTGCATACTCTGGAGAAGGTCATTTAAACTTTTTTTTTTTTTGGTGGGTGGGGAGGCAACTAGGGATTGAACCCACAGGCATTCTACCTTCTGGCCTTTTTATTTTTTATTTTGAAACAGGGTCTTTTTTACTTTTTATTTTGAAACAGGGTTTCACCAAATTCCTGATGTTCTCGCTAAATTGCTAAGGTTGGCCTCGAATCTAAGATCCTCCTATCTCAGCCTCTAGAGTACTAGGATTACAGGAATGCACCACCATGCCTGGCTAATTAAGCTTTTGTTACTCAAAACATGGTCTAGGACCCAGCAGCCTCTTCATCATCTGGGAGCTTGTTAGAAATTCAGGCTGGTAAACCCAGCCCTGACCTACTGAAGCAGAATCTTCATTTAACAACATTCCCTGTGTGATTCATATGCATTGCAAAGTCAAGCAACACTGATTTAAGCATCCCTTTTTGATTTTCTTATGGGGGGAAATGTGTTCCAAGTCAAGATGTAAAACTCAAAGTAATATTGTATTTAGGCACAGAATGAACAATCCCTGGTCCAGCCCTGTGTTCTTCTCAAGGAAAAAGTAAGCGAGGAGGTGAACAACCATGATATGCAGGAGATGCGTAGGGCTGAGCATAAAGGGACACTGGGCAGCACTGACTCAGTACTTAGCATTCTGGGTAATTATGCCCCATGCCTCTTGGTACCCGCAAGTGATTGTGGAGGGACTATCCAGAAGCTTTATGAATCAAGATTGCGGGTGATGGATACTGAAGATAAGATGTGCTAGAAATTATTCTGAATGTTTTTACTATAAAGAAATGATAAATGGGGCTGGGCACAGTGGCCCACACCTGTAATCTCGGCTACTTGAGAGGCTAAGGCAGGAGGATCACAGGTTCTAGGCCAGCATGCGCAGTAACTTACACCATCTCTAAATAAATAAATAAATAATAAAAAGACAGGAGTGGTGGCACATGCCTGTACTTGGAAGGCTGAGACAGGAAGATTGTAGGTTCGAGGACAGCCTCAGCAAGTAGTGAGACCCTGTTTCAAAATAAAAATAGAATAGAGATGGGGGTCAGCTCGGAGGTAGAATGTCCCTGGGTTCAATCCTCAGCACTAATAAATGAATAAACAAACAAACAAACAAATAAAAATAGGGTTGGAATGCAGCTCAGTGGTAGAGTTCCCCTAGGTTTAATCCCTGGTACCACATATTAAAAAAAAAAAAAAGTCAGGGTGGTGGTACACACCTGTAATCCCAGTACTTGGGATGCTGAGACAGGAGAATTGCAGGTTTGAGGCCAGCCTCAGTAACCTAGTGAGGCCCTATTTCAAAACAAAAATATAAAAAGAAGCCAGGCATGGTGGCGCACACCTGTAATCCCTGTATTTGGGAGGCTGAGACAGGAGGATCGCAGGTTCAAAGACAGCCTCAGCAAGTATCGAGACTCTTATCAACCTAGCAAGACCCTGTTTTCAAATAAGAAATAAAAAAAATCAGACTGGGGGTGTAGCTCAAAGGTAGAATGCCTCTAGGTTCAATCCGCAGTACCACAAAATATATAAAGGGCTGGCATGGAGCTCAGAGGTAGAATGTCCCTGGGCTCACCCTTTAGTACCTCCCCCCCCCAAAAAAGGGAAAGAAATGATAAAAGATTTGGGAGACAGACATGTTTGTTCTGTTTTAAACATTACAAAATGTATACATTTATTGAAACACCACATGGTACCCTATAAATATGCAAAAATTTTGTTTATGTAGCAGTTAAAATAAATTTTTAATCTAAAAATAAACAAAAAACAAAACAAACCCAGAAAGATATGCTGGATTGTACTTTGGAGTACACTGGTGTTCTCTCTTATATATTAGAGGCAGTACAGTATACTTAAAGCTCACACTTCCCTGTGCAATCATGCAAGGTTTTAGCACTAGAAACTGCATAAAGATTTGGGCAAACCCATCTTGAAAGGTGATTGGTCAAAACAGAGGCAAGAGACAGAGAGAGTTAGCCCCAGCTGTTTAAGTAGCACAGGTAGGCTGCTTGGAGGACACAGACTATGCTCTCAGTCAACAGGAGGTGGCAAGCCTGTCCAGGCCCCTGACTCACAAAGCAACAACCAAGCCAGCAGGGGAAGGACCGGGGGTCCTTGCACTGGGGCTCAGAAGAGGTTCTTAGGAAGAGGCTGTGAAAGCAGCATAGCAAGAGGGCATTGGTTAAGAGTGGAGCATCTCAGGGTGAGCTGGGAGAACATGAATGGAAAACAGGACAAACTGAATTTGTTTCTTACTGTACAGGAGAGTTCAGGGGAACACAGTCAGGGTGAGATGCCACTAAAGCAGCAATGTGATTGTCTCAAATGAACCTCCCCATGTGCTTGCATTGGAGTCCTTACTAATAAGAGTCCTATCACCTCCACCCAATACTTGCACCCTCATTTATGATTCTCATCTCTAGTTTCCAAAGCAAATGACACAGAATTACTCACTTGTTAGCCAAGTAACACCTTTTCTGAAATAGAAGATAAGCGATCACTTTGAGCTGAAGCCTCCCCAGCGCTCAGCCCTACCCCACACTCACCTGTGCTGCTATAGAAGGCTAGTTTAGTGGTGGTATGGAACTCTTGAATGAGGAACTGGGAGAGTGAGATCCGCTCATCTGTCTTTAAGGAGTCATTACCCTTTTTCCAGTAGAGCATGAGGTCATCCTCTGTATAGGCATCTGAAAGGATTGGTGGTATAGTATCAGGTCTGACATATGACAGGGTTGGCCTGTTTGTGGGGCTACATGGAAGCCCTGTGTCCTGATCTCCCACATAAACTATTAAGATGCTGTTACAATAGTTTGAATATGCAAACTTCAGTCTAAACAAAGCAAAACAAAATTCAAAAAGACAAATCTAACTCTCCCTAGTTCTTCCAAAAATCATCAGAGAAAAGCTTTCAAGCTTAAATGCTCATGATTCCTGCAAAAGGGTTCACCCAGCAATAATTCAGCCTGCTGTTATTGGATTAAACCAAATGAAATTGCTGTCTGTGTGTGTGTGCGTGCGCGCATGCGTGTGTTGCTGGGGATGAAACCCAGGCATATCCTATGTCCAAGTTATATTCCCAGCCCAATTTTTATTTTTTATTTGGAAACAGAGTCTCACTAAGTTGCTGAGAGCCACACTAAGTTGCTGAGGCTGTCTTCAAACCTGCAATCCTCCTGTTTCAGCCTCCCAAGTATTGGGATTACAGGCATGCACCGTCACATAGGTCTTAAAATTGCTATTTTGTAAGTCAGAAATTGTTAAAAACCCCACATAGTTCAGCCTTATAAACCAGGGATCATTTAGCCCTTTCCTTTCTTCTTTCAAAGTGTAGTGACTAGCCGGGCACAGTGGCACACACTTGTAATCCCAGTACTTGGGAGGCTGAGACAGGAGGATTACAGGTTTGAAGACTGCCTCAGCAAATAGTGAGACTCTCATCAACCTAGAGAGACCCTGTTTCAAAGTAAAAATAAAATAGGGCTGGGGTTGTAGCTCAGAGTGGAATGTCCCTGGATTCAATTCTAAGTACCACACACACAAAAAATGTAGTGATTCATCAGTTGATGGCAAATACCTTCAAACACTATCAGCTAATAAAGACTGCATTCTAACCATAGTTTTTGTTTTTATTTTTGTTGCCTCGAACTTGCAATCCTCCTGTCTCAGCCTCTCAAGGACCAGGATTACAGTTGTGCATCACCACACCTGGCTAGATTGCATTCTAGCAAGAAAACAATGCATGAAGAAATGGGACCAGAATGAGACCTTTCCCTGCAGGCCACGTGTTGCTCCTATTTGCAAAGCAGAAGCGACTCCATAGTTACTACCCTCTCTGGGGTACCATTTCTCCCCAACCCCACCTTCCAGATGAGTCCACTTCTTAGTCCAATTGCACAAACTTACCTGCAGCCTGGACATAACTCAGGTAAAACCTAATGGAGTTGTTAGTCCCATCTGCCCACGTGTAAACCATTCTTTCTGGGGCTCCCTGACACCATTTTAGTTCCATTTTCTAACCTTTCTTCTATATGATGATAGATTTCATCTGTCTGCTTAGTTTGGCTATGGTACCCAGTTATTTGATCAGACACTCATCTGTGAAGAGTTTTTGTAGATGTGACTAGTATCTACAACCAGTCAACTTTAAGTAAAAGGGATTATCCCGGATTATCAGGTTGGGTCTGATTTGGTCAGGTGACAGGCCTTAATAGCAGAGTTGAGGTTTCCTAGAAAGCTCTCCATGGACTGTGGCATCAGTTCCTGCCTGAGAGTTTCTAGCTGTCCTGACGACCTGCTCTGCAGAGAACAGAGCAGCTGCTACAATCCCATGAGCTGGTTCCTTGCGTACATCTCATACCATGCATAGCCCACCATTCTGTTTCTCTCTTTGTGGAACTCTGACTGCTACAACCTGTAAGAAGCTCCTTTACAGACAGAGGCAGAAGCTGCCCAGTATAGTGGGGGAAACAAGGCTCTGGAACCAGAAAACTTGACATTTCAGTCTAACTTTGCCACTCAGCTGTATGTCCAAGGCAAGTCAAATTCCTTTTTTTTTTGTAGTACTGGGGATGGAACCCAGGAGCATTCTACCTCCGAGCTACATCCCTAGCCCCATTTTTTATTCTTTATTTTTGAAACAGGGTCTCAGTAAGTTGCAGAGAGCCTCACTAAGTAGCTGAGTCTGGCCACAAACCTGTGGTCCTCCAGTCTCAGCCTCCCAAGTTCTGGGATTGCAAGCATGTGCCACCACACCCGGTTCAAGTCCCTCCTTTTAATGATAGAGATAACATTCTCATAGAGATTTATTTTGTGAGATCTAAATGACAACACAGAGGTAATGCCACTGTGCAGTTAGTAGTTCTGTTTTGGTCCTGGGCTTTTCCACATCCTTTCCCCACACTCAGTGCCTGACAGAGGTGTCCATTTGGCCCCTTCAGTGTCTGGCATTGACATCTCCATATCCCCTGGTCCCAGATGATTGGAGCCAGGGGCCACCTGACCCACCAGCGTAAGGCCAGGCTGGCTTACAAAGGTGCCTTGGGTCAAAAGAATCTGCACTAGGACTCGGACACTAGGAGTGTGTGAGCTGGAGTCATGGAGGAGCCTAGACCAGGAGGGAGTGCTTTGGCAGAGAGCATGGAGCAGATGGGTGGAAAGCTAGGGAAGGGGTTGCTGGCTTGGTTGCACTGCCTCAGCCTGGCTTTTCCTGCAACCTGGATTTGGTGGTGGTGGTTATTTTATTGTGGTAAAATAAGCATAACATAAATTTTACCATCTTAACCATTTTTCAGTGTACAGGTCAGTGGCATCAAATTGATTCATAATGTTGTGCAGTTGTCACCATCAGAACTGTTTCATCATCTCAAACTCTATACACATGAAACGATAGCTCCCCACTCTTTGTCTTCCTCAGATTCTGGCAGCCACTATGGTACTTTCTGTCTCTATGGTTTCGACTACTCTAAGTACCTCATAAAAGTGGAATTATACAGTATTTGTGTTTTTGTGACTTTTATTTGGTACTGGGGATCAAACCCAAAGGTGTTCTACCACTGAGCTACATTCCCAGCTCTTTATATTTTAAGACAGGATCTCACTAAGTTCCCCAGGCTGGTCTCAAACATGTGACCCTCCTCCCTCAGCCTCCCAGGTGGCTGGGATTGACTTATGTTGTTTTTGCATAATATCCTTAAATTTTGTCCATGTTGTAGCGTGTGTCAGAATTTCCTTGATTTTTTTTGTTGTTGTTGCAGTACTGGGGATTGAACTCAGGGGCATTCTACCTCCGAGTTACACCCCCAGTCCTATTTTTTATTCTTTATTTAAAACAGGGTCTCACTAAGTCGTGAAATGCCTCACTAAGCAGCTGAGGCTGGCCTTGAACCCGGATCCTCTGGTCTCAGCCTCCCAAATGCTGGGATTACAAGCGTGCGCCACCACGCCTGGCTCTTCTTGATTTTTTTAATGTTGAATAATATTCCATTGCATGTATAGAGCACATTTTACATGTCCATTCACCTATTAATAGACACTGGGCTCACTTTCATGCTTTAGTTATTGTAAATAATGCTGCTATGAACATGCATATACAAATACCTTTTCAGTTCTTTTGAGTATATTCCCAAGAGTGGAAATGCAGGATTATATGGTAATTTCATTTTTAATATTTTGAGGAACTGCCCTATTGTTTTCTGCAGTAGCTGTATCACTCAACACTCCTGTCCGCCGTGCAAAAGGGTTCCAATCACTCTGAATCCCCACCAGTGCTGTTTTCTGCGTTTTGATAGCAGCATCCTAATGACTCTGAGGTGGTGACTCACTCTATTGATTTACATTTCTCAAGTCATTAGCCATGTTGAGCTTATTTTTGTGTGTTTCTTGATCATTGACATATGTTCTTTGGAGAAATGACTATTCAAACCCTTTGCTCATCTTTTGAGCAGGTTGTTTGTTTTATTGTTGCTGTTTTGGGTTTTAGTTCCTTGTGCTCTGTGTATCTCCCAGTCTGTGGGTTGCCTTTTGCTCTTTTCTTCTACTTCTTTTGTGGTACTGGAAATTGAACCCAGGGGCATTCTACCTCTGAGCTACACCCTGGCCCTTTTTATTTTTGAAACAGGGTCTCACTAAGTTGCTGAGACTGGCCTTGAACCTGCAATCCTCCTGTCTCAGCTTCCCAAGTACTGGGATTGCAGGCTTACACCACCATGCCTGGCCTTTTTGCTCTTTTGGTAGGGTCTTTTGAGGCATAAAATTTTAAAATTTTCGTGAAGTCTAATCTGTCTATATTTCTTGTATTGCCTGTGCCTGGGGGGTTGGGGAGTCTAGTGTTATTTTATTTTGTTTTACCTTTTCCAGGACCTTTGTGTGCAGTTTCCTGAGGTCCCTTGGTTGCACCTAAGTATCTCAACCACTTACAATAACACCCAGTGGACTTCTATCATTGCCAAATTTATTGTTGCCAGGAAATCCTTTCTTCAGCAAAAATAACATTAGAAGAGCAATAAAACAAAGCAGAAAGCTCTCTGGATGGAGTGTGTGTGTGTGTTGGGCTGAGGGCTTGGAAAGAGACCCACATTCACTCAGCCCTTTACTACCCCTGTACTTTACTTCCCCTACCCTGTAGTCGCACTGGGGAACTCTGAAAACTTCCAGTTTCATAGAACATAGTTTAAAACCATTGTCACAGGTCATTAGAAGGACCAATTATCAGACTTTAGTTACAATTTTCTCCCGCTTTCTAAAGCTACTCTAGACTTAGCTTTGATCTCAAAAATCACTTGAAAAGCATAGTTAGGGATGAGGAATGCATGCTGTTCCTGCTCTAGAGAGAGCTGTTCAGAATTACTTAGAAGTTGTGTGCCGACACCTGAGCCCAAGCCTACTCACAGCTTTCAATTTCAAGTGAGCACGTTTGTGTGTCCAGGGGAAACCGGCTGAAGTCCATGTTGCACATTGCAGTCACTGTAACCCTAGAAACAAAAAGGTAAAATCCAAGCTTTCAGAGTCTGCAAAAAAGCAAAATGATAAAGCAAACAGAAAAGGCCTCTGCTTCCTTCTAATATAACTGCCTCCTTACAATTCAAAAGCAATGTTTCAGGGTATAGACGAGAGGCTAAGGAGTGAAGTTAAATACCTAAGGAGGTATTTAACTTCAGGATCACTGTGAGGCAAACAGAATGTTTCTGCTAATTCCTAATACATTCTACACTTGATCTTAGCCAAAAGGCTTAGAAGTGATTGACTCCTAGCACATTCAAGCAATTTAAAGAAGAACAGTCTCAATCAGTATAACCATATGAAATTTAAAAATTAACATGATATGGTCTCTTAAAAGAAACTTTAGGAGAATGTATTATTCTTCCATTTTAGATAAACTCAAATTCTTCTGTTCTTTTATTGCTTCTATTGATATTCAGTATTGTGTATACTTATGCCAGTTGCCAAATCTGGCACTTTTTTTTTTTTTTACAATGTTGATATTTTTATACTGACAACAGTATCTACTAGTAGACATAAATGTTTTTAGTGGATAATCCCACAGAGATCATAGTGATGGATAAACACCAAAAAATCTATTATACTAACATGCAAGCATTTACTGGCATCTAATGGTTCTGTTTCAGAGTTTGCACGGGATAATAGGCTTCGCATCAAGGAACAAATACAGGTCATTTTGCATAGAGGAAAAGTCTCCCATCCAGTGGGGAATTTCATAGCAGGACGTGATTAATAGTTGTTGGCTCGCACCAAGTATACTGTTTTTCCTCCAACCACACAAAATGTGCTATGTGTACATTTAGAAATAATCTGGATAATTTATGGCTAAAAAGAAAAAAAGCACACACTTTTAATTTAAATGGAAATTTTAAGGAAAAGAACATTCTCAAAATGAAATGAAACAAATATTCGCCTCATTTTTTCTACTCCTTTTTGGAATGGCTGTGTTCTGCAGCGTGTTGTGAATCGCTAGCAGCTAGGTAGTATTAGGTCCCCTGGAAAACTTGATGAACGGGATATATTAGGGTCTTGTGGGAGGAGGTTCAGGCAGCAGCTGCCTGGGACACTGAGTGGGCAGGAGTCTATTTCTTTGGGTGCATCATTAGCATAACTACGCCCCATGGCATCACCAACAAGGAAGAAGTTTGGAGCTAAGTTTGGGGACTCTTGGAGCTAACTTTAGGGACATGAAATGTCAAATATAGAAAATGTTATGAACAGAGGATAGACTGTCTCTTCTCTTGTTACTAGTTGGTACAGAAACAGATGTTTTTAGAATCACAAACATCCTAAGACTGGCTCTTCCCTTCGCCCCTCCCAGGCTTGACATTTTTCCACTCACAACCTATATACTGAAGGCATTGTGGTATAACCACAACCCATGTTTACTTTTGTCTCTCTAAGTCTTTTCGATGACTCCATGGAAGGGGCTCTTCCCTTGCCCTGGATGGAAGCTTGGCAGGTTCTATGTTTTTTTCTGCTCAGGCTCACATGATAGTCAAATTGTCTTGCATCACAAATGACATCTCAATTCAAAAATTAGGTATTTTGGTCTGAGCTATTAATCAACGCTTCAAACTTCATTCAAGTTAAGAGTTTTTCTCCTCCTCTTCCATTGCAGGTGGAAGTGGAGGAGAGAGGGAGGGTGGGGCAGGTGTCAGTCTGGGTGTCTTTGAGCTCTATGGGCCCGCTCCAGGGGGGAGGTGATACTTTCTTTCCCTTTGCTGGGATCCTCATTCCCACAGCAGGTCCAATTCTCCAGCAGCAGCTCCCCACTCCAGCCTGGCTCACCCTCTAATCACTGCACACACATTTCCAACAATCCCAGGGGTGCTGACTGACCCCAGAGCAACAGAAACATCTGGCTCTGCCCCCAGGGACATTAGAAAGCTCCCCTCTCTCCCTCTAACTGCACACCATCCCCACCACAGGGACACACACCAACCTCTGCAAGGGAAGGCCCCTGGTGGCATGTCCCCAATTCCCCCCAAAAAACTCACAGATCTTCTCTGCCTCCCACAATCATTGACTCATTTATATATCAAGGTCAAAAGCCATGGAATTACCTTTTCAACATTTCCTTAATGAAATCAACCCACTATGATAGAACAACTCATTTATGAATTTCCCTTTCTAGTGTATCTTGGTGTCTAGGAGACTTTGATTTCATCACCCTCTTACCTATTGCTCCCTGCCCTTGTCCACTGCATGGCAGCGGTACCTCAATTTGAACTCCGATCATTTGGTTCCCCCGTCCTCCACTAGCCTGCAATCACATGAAGGACAGTGGCTTTCTATCCTTCATCTTTACATCCCCAGAGCTGGAGACAGGACCTGACAAGGCACTCAACTGCACAACTCTGGGGCCACCCAGAAGCCTCTCATTAGCCCTGTTGCACGGGGCTGGGGATGTAGCTCAGTAGTAGAGTGCTCGCCTAGCATGCGCTTGGCCCTGGATTGGATCCCCAGCACCACAGGGGGAAATCTGTTGAATAAATCAGTGAGTGAATGAGGCATGAAGACATTGCACAGTATACATTTCAGGAGCTGACCATTTGTGGGCAGAGTTGGCAGTACCCAAGTACTCCACATTTTCCCTAAAATAAATCTCAAAGTAGTAGTTCTCTGTAACTTGGGCCATTTTTTACATGTAAACCAAACAAATCCATCATTTTGTTTGTAATGAAAAATCAAATAATTTGTTTTAAAACCGGCTGTGGTGAAGCATACTTGTAATCCCAGTACTTGAGAGGCTGAGACAGGAGGATCCTGGGTTCATGGGCAGCCTCAGCAACTTAGTGAAGCCCTCTGCAACTTTGTGAGATCCTGCTTCAAAATGAAGAATAAAAAATAGAGTTGGGGGTGTAGCTCAGAGGCAGAATGGCCCTGAGTTGAATCCCCAGTACTGAAAATAATAATAATAATAATAATAATAATAATAATAATAATAATAATCTGTTTTTAAACACAAAGAAGGGAAGGAGGTGTTTTGCCTGGTAAGGCTTGCTGAGATTTTCCTGGACATACAGGAGCCTCCATGCCCTCATTTTCTTTGTTTTGTTTCTGTGATCACATCCAGTGGTACATTTTTGACTCGAGAACCAATTGTTAGATTTTCAGGAATTATGTGAGCCTGTCATTAAACACAGCTAGTATTAAAAATTTAATTGAAATTAAATAAGTTACTACTATGGTTGGAATGCATGCATTCCTCCAAAATTCATCTGTTGGATTTTTTTTTTTTCATTTTTTAGTTTTGGTATTGAGGATTGAACCCAGGGGCACTCTACCTCCAAGCTACACTCCCAGCCCTATTTTTATTCTTTCTTTTGAAACAGGGTCTCACTAAGATGCAGGGGGCCTCACTAAATAGCTGAGGCAGGCTGTGAACCTGCAATCCTGTTTCAGCCTCCCAAATACTGGGATTATAAGTGTGCACCACCATGCCCAGCTCATCTGTTGGAATTTAAACCCCAAGGTGATGGTAATAAGTGGTAAGGCCTTTGGGTGGGTGATTAGGTCACAAGGGCTCAGCCTCTTATGCATAGAATTAATGCTCTAATAAAAAGGATTGAAGGAAAGCCGGGCGTGGTGGGGCACACTTGTAATCCTAGTACTTGGGAGGCTGAGACCGGAGGATCCAGGTTCTCCGCCAGCCTCAGCTACTTAGTGAGCCCTCTGTAACTTAGTGAGACCCTGTTTCAAAATAAAGAATGAAAAAATAGGGCTAGGGGTTTAGCTTGGAGGTAGAATGCCCCTGCGTTCAATCCCCAGTACTGCAAAAAAAAAAAAAAAAGGATTGAAGGGAGCTACTAGCTTTCTTGCCTGTCCACCCTGCTACCATGTGAAAACACAGCAAGAGACACTGTATGAGGAACGAGCCAAGATACTGTACGAGGAACAGGCCCTCACCAAGCACCGAAACTGCTGACACCTTGATCTTGGATTCCCAACCTCCAGAACTATGAGAAAAATTATTTCTATTCTTCATAAATTACCAAACACATAGCTGGCAGCACAAGTAAACTAAAAGAGTTACAGTAAAAACAAAAGTAATAAATACAAAAATCTTACCCCTTTCTAATTCTGTTACTACGTTTTACTGTTGTCTATGTTCTTGAAGTTATTTACATCTGTTGTGTTTGTGGGAGCAGAGTTGTATGCTCCCCACATCCTTTCCCTACTCCCCACTCGGTGACAGCGGGTGAGTAGCTTGAAATCAACCATGATGGGAGTATTTGCAGAAATCAGCAATCCAGGGCTTGACTTATTGTTTTGTTGATTATCCAGACTAAGAGAGCAGAGTGAATTAAAAGTGTTTGGTGTCTAATGACATTAGATTTTGGATAGTACAACATATTGAGGAAAGATTATTCCAGTATTTGAAAACTATTATCCAGTTTAGTAAAGAGATTGTTTATTTCATTGATGAATGAGTAAAATTTCTGCATAGTTCTCCATTGTTTTTCACTTTTTTCTTATTAATATAAACAAAAAATATCAACTAACACTCATCAAATCTATACTCAGTTATCAATCATGTAAGCAATCAGGTGCTTACAAACACTTATTCATAGTCTGACTTTGTAGAATTATTGTTGATGATAGATTCATAAAAGCTAGTAGTAGTTTTTATAGGCAAAAATAGGAAATCATGTTCAAGTTATATGTATATGGTGTTTATAATAAAAAGTAATCTATTTTTTATTTCATTTGTAAATCGTGTGCCACATAGCCTTCATATCAGTAATGTTTATAATAAATTTACATACATACATGTATGCATATGCTTCCCCCAGACAAGCAGCTGTTAAATATGTAATAGCATACCAATGGTCATATATGTCATGGTCTAGTTCTCTGTAGCCCTGGTGGTGCTGTGGGTTGCATTGCTTTGTGGGTGGATTTTGAAACTCAAGATAGCTTGACAACCTGGTGGAAATGAAGACTGCAGGGAGGACCTGTCTGCAGGAGACTGGGGAAGGAGTAGCATATCCTCCACCCCGAGTACTTCTTTTTTTCCCCCCATACTGGGGATTGAACTCAGGGGCATTCTATCTCCAGGCCACACCCCCCCCCCCGTCCTATTTTTTATTCTTTCTTTTGAAACAGGGTCTCACTAAGTTGCAGAGGGCCTCACTAAGTAGCAAAAACTGAACCCAGGGGCATTCTACCTCTGAGCTATACCCCTAGCCTTTTTTAGTTTTTGTTTTGAAAAAAGGTCTCGCCAGGTTGCTGGGAATCTCACTAAGTTGCTGAGGTTGTCCTCAAACCTGTGATCGGAATACGGACATGTTCCACCATGCCCGACTTAAAGTAAACTTTAAAAAATTAAAGTAAGCCGGGCATGGTGGCGCACGCTTGTAATCCCAGCATTTGGGAGGCTGAGACTGAAGGATCCGGGTTCACAGCCAGCCTCAGCTGCTTAGTGAGGCCCTCCACAACTTAGTGAGACCTTGTTTCAAAATAAAGAATAAAAAATAGGGCTGGGGCTGTAGCTTGAAGTAGAATGTCCCCAGGTTCCATCCCCAGTACCAAAAAAAGAAAAAAGAAAAAGTATATAGGATAAAGCATAAACCATAAATATCGACTTGAGAAATTTCCTCAAATATATTTTCAAGAGTGAGTAATTCTTTAAAATTTCTACTCAGGTATAAAGTTAGCTTTCCTTGATCAATGTTGTCAAGTTCAGCAGCTACTGCTGTGTAGAGTCAACAAGCTGTTGTGTCAAGGCTTGCTGGGCGGAGCTGAGCCCTAGCCCATGTCCTACCTGAGGCTGTACAGCACCTTCCCGTCGGGCTGCACTCGAAGCATGACGTTGTCCGTGGTGGTGTCATGGATGAAGGAGCGCTTGGAGTGCACGAAAAACATATCGGGAACCCAGATCTTCTTCACCAGCCGGCCGTCGAATGTCATGCTGAGGTTGTTGGTGCTCGGAAAAGACAGCCTCTCGTCTTTCCAGTAGTGCCTCAGGTAGAGGGTCATCGTAAAGTCCTGGGAGCCAGGGGAGAGAGGGAACCCCAAACACACACAAACCTACTGGGGTGTCAGCAGCAGATGCTGTCCCCTGCGGAGCAGTCGCCTGGCTGGGGAATGAAACTGAACCAAGCAAAGTCTTGCTTCTAGACCCCAGGTATTTGCTAATGGAGGAGGAAGAGGACACTGCAGGCTTGAGGGTTGGGGTCAGCAAAAGGCCTGTAGCAGTGTCTCCAGGCCACACCCCATCCTCTGGCACTCGCCTCTGCACAGGAAAGGCTATTCTTGCCAGTTTCCGAGACTTGAGCTACAAGTGCCCAGGGAGCTAATGCCCGGGGGCAGAGCTCAGCCAGAGAGCAGACTGGTGGGTGACTAGTCCAGCCCCCTCAACCCTCTGTTGGGATAACCCTGAGTGGAGTCCTCTGCGGATCCCTGGAGAACCCCAGAGGGACTAGGTTCTACAGCACTGACTGGAGCGAGAACATGGCCTATTCTTGCTTTCCTTCCCTTCCCTTCCTAGCTTTCCGCTCTGCTCTGGCATTTCCCAGGATCACCCCCAAATAAATTATTTTTACTAAAATGTTTGCCTCAGGTTGGCTTCTTGGGGAACCTAAACCAAGATAACATCCTAAAATTCCTTTAGGTTAAGCGTTATAGAATGTCCTACTTTTCATCTGGCCCACCAGAAAGGAAAAAACAAAACAAACAAAAAAACCCCCACAATGCTCCTTTTTGGTTTTTCTGCATTTTCATAGCAAGGCGGGATCTGCAGGAATAAGATGTGCCTGGCCACCTTAGACCCTGCTGATTACATCTGGCGGCTTTTGCCCAGAGAAGGCATCTGATGCAAGAGGCTAGGTAATGAAGGGGGAGAAAAATCAGGTTTGTCACCTCATAACAACAGGGTAACTTTGAATAAATATCACAATCTCCCCAAGCCATCTGTGAAACGAGTGTGGGAATTCCCACCACCCTGGCAAGTTGTGAGACACTGAATTCAGGTACATGGGACTCCTGGCCAGGAACAAACCCATGTGAGCCTCCCTGCTCAGAGCCCTGGTCATCTGAGAAGCACGTACCATGTCGACCTCTGAGATACTGTCCAAGCTCTCCACCTGCACATCCACGCCGACAGGAATGGCCGGGCCTGGGAACAGGGCACAAGAGCGTTCATTCTTTCTACTTGGACTTCTACTATGCAGGAGGTAAGCAAAGGGGACATTTTCCCTGGAATTTCAGAGTCGGTGAGATTTAAAGGTTTGGTCATGCCAACCTGAAGTCAAACCCGAGATAAAAGGAAGGAACTATGGGCTGGCTCCCTGTGATATTTAGGGGGAGGGGTGAAAGGCTTTTGATCTAAATCACTCAGGTGATTCTGAAGTGAGGAGGTGGATACATAGCATTTTTCTTTGGCTGCCCTTGCTCCTTTAAAGCTGGGAGAAAGACCTAGATCAAATGCTGGGACTGATCTAAGAAGTAACTGATTTACTTCTTGGCACAAGTTAACCCATTTAATGTTCTCTATTTACCTCCTAATTTTGCAGCCTTTTTCATCATGGAAGCCAGTGGCTCCTGCCTGGCCATGAGAGGGCATGCTTGGAGATAGCAAAGAACTGAAGTCACATTCAGTCACTTGTCAAATCCCCAGACCTGCATCTTGGCTATATGATGGGGCAGCCTCCAGGGGAGACATGATATAACAGGATGGCCTTTAAAATATTGACTTTGTTGCCGGGCGTGGTGGCGCATGCTTGTAATCCCAGCATTCAGGAGGCTGAGACCAGAGGATCCAGGTTCTCAGCCAGCCTCAGCTACCTAGTGAGGCACTCCGCAACTTAGTGAGACCTTGTTTCAAAATAAAGAATAAAATATAGGGCTGGGGGTGTAGCTCGGAGGTAGAATGCCCCTGAGTTCAATCCCCAGTACCGCAAAAAAAAAAAAAAAAAAAAAAAAAAAAAAAAAGAAAGCATACTAAGGGGAATAGGTGTCTGCCTCTCTTCCTCCCTGTTTTCAGGATATGAGTCAGGCGTAGAACCCACTTCAATCATCATGGACAAAAAAGGTAGGTTTGGATTCAACAGCAATAAATTATGGAGTGAATAGATTCCCTTTTAGAATGCATTTGTTCTTTGGGCAAAGATGACTGGAAGAATAAAAGATACACTGGGCATAGTGGCACATGCCTATAATCCCAGTACTTGGGAAGCTGAGACAGGAGGATCCCAGGTTCACAGCCAGCCTCAGCAACTCAGTGAGGCCCTTAGCAACTTAGTGAGACCCTGTTTCAAAATGAAAAATAAAAACAGGCTGGAGGTGTATGTAGCTCAGAGGTAGAATGCCCCTGAGTTCAATCCCCAGTACCAAAAAAAAAAAAAAAAAAAAAAAAAAAAAAAAAAAAAAAAAAAAAAAAAAAAAAAAAAAAAAAAAAAAAAAAAAAAAAAAAAGAAAAAAGAAAAAAGAAAAAAGGAAGGAGAGAATGATTTTTAACACATCTTGTTTTTTTTTTTTTTTCTCCTCCAGAAAAAAAGCCCATAAGAAGGAAAACCCCTTTTATCACTAAAAGGACTGAAACCTAGCAGCTACAGGCTAAATTTCAAAGGGCTTTGGCATCCTTCTGCACTGAATCATTATCTTTTTTCCCCCAAGCTATTTCGATTTAATTAAACCTAGCAGACTACACTCTGCCCAGTTCCCAGATGAGAACAAATTTAGTCCAAGGTTGTTAGGCCAAATCTCAGAGCATGTTTAGGAGGCCGCTTTGAGCTGCAGCTGCCCTCATCTTCCACAGCCAGCTGTTGGCCTCACTGATCCTGAGCATCCTTCTCAGGAGCAGTGGCCCAAGGACAGCTGGTGGCCTAGCCTGGCCACCCACTAGCAGATGCTCCTGAGATGTTCAGGAGAAGCCAGGGTGGGAGACCACGCGCTCAGAAGATACTGTGAGCTTGGTGCTTTGTCCACCAAGCACCACTGAGGCAGAATCGATCAGGAGGGCAGAGATGGGTGGTCTCTGGGCTTGGTTTCCTGCCCATGGACAGAGAGAAGGGCCCCCTCAATAATGCACATTTCATACCTCCAAAGCCAGGCCTCATGCTGAAATCATGGTCATCTATCCTCAGAAGCTGCTCCGACTTTGTCAGAGGCGATTTGGTGATGTCAGGGCTGCGTTTCAGAATTGGGCTGCCAAAAGGGAGAGCAGGCTGATCACATGTTCTAACCAAGTCAGGTAAAATCCATTTGCATTCTAACTGATCTTGACAGGTTCAACAGGGTATGTCATTTTTTCATTTTTATTTATTTATTTATTTTTGCAATACTGGGGATTGAACTCAGGGGCATTCTACCTCCGAGCTACACCCCCAGCCCTATTTTTTATTCTTTATTTTGAAACCGAGTCTCACTAAGTTGCAGAGTGCCTCACTAGGTAGCTGAGGCTGGCTGCGAACCCGGATCCTCCGGTCTCAGCCTCCCGAATGCTGGGATTACAAGCGTGCACCACCACGCCCAGCTCATTTTTTCATTTTTAAACACTGGATATCCTCTCCTTTTTTCTACAGCTTTCTGGATAAACTGACTCAGAAGGTCCAAGACAGTGGCTCCCAACCATGACAGAGGAGTTTTTTAAATGGCAGTGCTTGGGTTCTGCCTCAAAGATTCTGATTCTGGTGGTCTGGCAATGGGGACAGCTTCCTGAAGCTGGGGTTCTAGCTCAGTGTTGGAGCACTTGCCTACTATGTGCAGAGTCCTGGCTTCCATCCCTAGCACTGCTCTCCTTCTAAGAAAAGGCACCTCAGATGTCTTTATGTGTAACCCAAACAGAAAGCTACTGGTCCTGGTTTTATTAATAAGCCCAAAGTCTCCCAGAGTAACTCAGCCATGTTGGGGGCTGAGCTGGGGGGAAGCCAGTGAGTGTGGCTGAGCCTGGCTCCCACAGCCTTTGCTGACCACTCTGTGCATGAGAGTGGACTCCACCCTGTGTCCCTGGGAGGCAGTTTCTGAACTGGGCCGATTTGTATTTATTTTCACTTTTTCCGAATAGATAATATAGCTGCAAGATTTGACAATTAAAACATTCAATGAAAAATCAGTCTCCCACCTTTGTCTCTCTGTCCACCCCCCTCCCACATCCAGGGGTGGTTCTCTTGTTGCTTCTTGTCGGTCTGTCTAACGTTTTTTGTAGATATAAGTAAATACAAATATATATTCTTGGTTCTCCTAGTGTTATATGAACTCCTCTACCCCTTATTTATACTTTATTTAATACGCCTTGCATTTTTTTTAATGCCAGGTGTCCCAAACTTCTTGTTCTTTTTACACTGCATAGTGTTCCATGAATGGATGCTCCATCATCCAGGTGACAGTCCTCTGCTGGCAGACCTTTGAGTTATCCTGGTCTCTTGCCACTATAAGCAATGCTGCAATGCCCTTGGCCATTCTTCATTTGCCTTCAGCATCAGCTTTAGAATCTTCAGGAAGAACTCTCTTCCCTGCTCCTCCTTATACTGACACTGGGCTGTGTCTTCTCCAGGGAACCATCACACATACTTCCTTTCCCCAGTGCATTGGCTCCATAACCTTGACATGAGTCAGCATCTCCTGGAGGACTCCTTAAAGCCTAGGTCCCTGGACCTCCTGGCCCCCTACAGCTTTCCAAGCTGCAGGCTGGGCTGAGGCCCAGGAATTGGCATCACTAAGGAGATCCTGGATCTGCAGATGCTACGGGCAGGAGAGAACACCTAGAAAGCCCTGCCCAAGTGCATTTTATCCTCAACACACATGGGCTCCTCCTTTGCTTTCTTTCCTGAAGAAACCCTTTGCGCTGAGGAGAAAAAAGAACAAGGCTGGAAGGCAGAAAAAACAATGGTATTCCCTGCACTCTGAAACTGCCTACTGTGTGCATTTTGGCAGCTTGTTTCCCTGAGATTCAGATTCCCCAACTGATAAAAGGTATAGCTTTGCCAGTGGACAGAGTGTGAGGGTTGAATGAGATATATGTGTGGAAATACTTTTCACACTATAAAGTGATACACAAAGGGAAGGAACCATTGCTGTTGTGAGCCTCCCGTAAGTGAGGAAAGTAAGCTGGTTGTGGTGGTGCACACCTGTAATCCCAGTGCTTGAGAGGCTGAGACAGGAGGATGGCAGGTTGGAGGCCAGCCTCAGCAATTTAGGAAAACCCTGTTTCAAAGTGTAACTTGCAGGTAGCTTGGATTGAACCCCTGGGTTTAATCCCCAGTACAAAAAAAAAAAAAGAAAGAAAAAAAAAGAAAGGAAAGAAGGAGGAGCAAGAAGCAGCCTAGGGAAGGAATCTGAACCAGTGGATTGAGACTGTGCCACCTGCTTATGGACATAAGGGAGGAATCTGGGAACATCAAGGGAGGCAAGAAGTCTCCATTCCTGTGACAGACCCATCTTACCCAGCGACACTCCATCTCTGAGCTATAACCCCAGCCCTTGTTATTTTTCATTTTGAAACAGGCTCTCACTAAGTCACCACATACTGCTGGCCTTGAACCTGCGATCCTCCTGTCTCAGGCCCCCAGGTCCTGGGATTACAGGCTCCTTAGGCTTTCCTTCCTCTGGCCCCACCTGCTATTTCCCAATCCTTGGGGAGAGAGGCACTACCTAAAGTCACTCCAGTTGAGGTGTGAGGAGGAACATCTTTAGGACGGTGTGTGTGCAATGGCCATACCTGCCTTGCTTGTGGGCATCTTCGTGTGCTTCTCGTCTCTGTCTTTGAGGCCTACTATGAAAATAAAAAATAAAGACATTCTAGAGACAGTCTAGGTACTCAAATCAACAAAGCACCCCTCATCCTCCAGACTTGCTTCAAATCTAACCAGAACTGAATGTGGGGGAAAAAATCAAGCTTCAGTGCATGTATTTAGCCTTTTGCTAAGCATTTTCCAAATACCCACAAGAGCAGGGACTAGGAGACTAATTACTTAAAAAGCCTGACTTAAAATATCTCCCCCATGGGTCTACCCACTCCTGAAATCCATTGCACTCTTTCAGAGGGTTCTTAGGGATTGCATATTTTAGCTTGGCCCCACCAGCCGACTTTGGAGAGTTTTTTCTTGGGCATCCTCACCCTCTGGCTATGCACATGGCAGAAGATGGAAGATCTTTGATGCCATGCCAGGGAGTAGCAATGCTTGTGCTGTTCTGCTGGGGGTAGTCGTGCCTTCCTGCTCTTCCTAGTCCTGGGGCGTCGGGATGCCCACATCTCTGTGAGCAATACTTTTATTCCATTATTACTCACTAAGCCCTTCTGAGTGCAGTGCTGTTTTCTGCTGGGACTTGACTGATGCACCGCAGCACATCAGGACTGATGTGCAGGGATTATGTTATCTGTGGCAAAGTGGAGCAGAGGCAGGTGTGAGCCCTGCAGAAGTGTGGAGAGCTGAGACAGGTAGGGGAGCAGGCCACTGAAGGCAGAGTCCCCCGTGGACTCTCAACACAGGTAGTAACGGAAGGAAGAAATCAACCCCCTTACACGGGCACCTGGAAAAAGACAGGGGGGACTGAATATGGGAGTCAAAACAGAAAATAAGCTTGGCCTGGTTCTGACTTTGGCTTTGGGCCAGTCTGCAACAGAACTGGACACTGACTAAAGGGCGGTGTGTCGAACTCTGAGATGTCACTGCAATTGCCTTTATGAAGCTTGGGTTTCAGCCTCAAGAAGACTGATAAACAGGACCCTTAAAGTCTTTCCACTGTTGTTGCAAATATTTTAAAATGCCCATGTAAGAGAAATTGAAAATAGATTAAACATAGAGAGAATGATAAAGAGCAACTCAGAAATAACTTCTGCCATTCTACATATATCCTTAAAGTCCTCAGAGAAATCACACTGTCTGCAACTTGCTTTTAAATTCAAGTTGCAATATGTCACGGAATACTTTTTCATGTTATTGACATCTTTTTTACCAGTCATGGATATAATTTTTTTATGTGTGGTACTGGGGATTGAATCCAGGGGCATTCTACCTCTGAGCTACACCCCCAGCCCTATTTTATTTTTTATTTTGAAACAGGGTCTCACTAAGTTGCAAAGGCCCTCACTAAATTGCTGAGGCTGGCCATGAACCTGTGATGCTCCTGTGATCTCCCAAGTACTGGGATTAGAAGCATGTGCCACCATCCAGCCATGGATATGATCATTAATACTGAAATGATGTATAACACAAAACAAACAATAGGAATAAATAACACTGCTTGAGTACTATCTGCTAAATACTATTCTACTCATATTACATGTACTAACTCAAGTTATTTCACACAACATACTATGAGGCAGGCTTTGCCATCATCCCCAATTTATACATGAGGAAACTGAGACACAGGCCGGGCAAGGTGCTTGGGAGTACTTGGGAGACTGAGACAGGAGGATTGCAGGTTTGAGGCCAGCGTGTAGTAACTTAGCGAGACCCTGTTTCAAAATTTAAAAAAAGTAAAATAGGACAGGGCGTATAGCTCAGTGGTAGAATGTGCCTAAAGTACCTAGATTTAATCCCCAGTACAAAAAAAGAAAAGCCATGGCACCAGGAGTCAGAGTCATAGGGGTGGCTCCAAGGGCTGGAAGCAAAGTTGGACACAGTGTCTTCTTAGAAAATTCTTCTCCCACTCTCTAGATTTTGGGTTAGATTCGAAAGGTCTGAGCTTATCGTTCCCTGATGTAGAAGTTACCTTGGAACTTACAAAAAAAAATGGTGTCCAGTAAATATGAATTGAATGGACCCCCAGCAAGATGTGAAGAAAGGATAGACCTGTCCCAAATTCTGATGATACAAGGTGAAATTTGAGACAGGTTTTTAGATTGATCAGAGGGTATGCATTTTCTTGAACACCCATTTTCATTTTGGATAGAATGAATTCCATGACTGAATAATGGGGACCTCTGGAACTTCTCAGTGTGTGTGTGTGCTATAGTTTCCAGCCGACTTGTGTGTGGATATTGTCCTACCACAGATCTCAACCCTCTCCAAGGTCAGATAGAGGGAGACAGGGGTCTGTGATGGTGGCATTCAGAGAACCTGGTAAGTCCTACTTCTCTTTGCTGAGTAAATCATTTCTGAGAAGACAGAGAAGTTAATTTTGACAAGGAAGCAAGAACTGGCTAGTGAAAACAATCCTGCTCTCCTGGCATTTGTAATAGTCAAGGGAGTCCAAACACCTGGATACCATCTTTAACTCCTCCCTCTCTTCCTCCACTCTCCAACCTAGCCCCATCTCTGCCTGGAGGCTATCTGTTCATAGGGGTGCCCTTTTCTGATGTGCAGAAAGCTGCTGGATAGGCCAGCTAGGGCCCACCCACACCACTCAGCCTCCAGTCCATGCTGGGCCTCTCTCCCTTCAGCGTGGTGGTGCATTCCTGTAATCCCAGTACTTGGAAGTCTGAGACAAGAGGATCACAGGTTTGAGGCCAGCCTCAGCAACTCAGCGAGACTGTTTCAAAATAAAAAGGGTTGGCAGTGCCCTTGGGTTCAATCCCCAGTACCAAACAAAACTCCCCCTGTCCTGTCCTCTAGCTCCCACTCCTACTGCTTCTCACAAGGGAGGAGCAGCCCTCCCTACTTCTGGCCATGCCCTTCTCTAATTCAACCATCACACCAACACCATGCAATGGAAATCAAGATCATTTGCTTCCCCTCTTTTTTTTTTTTCTTTTTCTTTTTTGTGGTACTGGGGATTGAACCCAGGGGCATTCTACTTCTGAGATACACCCCAGGCCTATTTTTTATTCTTTTTTTTTTTTTAAACAGGGTCTCACTAAGTTGTGGAGGGCCTCACTAAGTAGCTGAGGCTGGCCACAAACCCGGATCTTCCTGTCTCAGCCTCCCAAGTACTGGGATTACAAGCGTGGGCCAGCTCACTTCCCCTCTTAAAGCCCTTCCCCTTCAAAATCAAATCCTTAGGAGCTGGGCACACACATCCCATAATAAGTTTCGCACCCACCTGCCCAGCCTCAGCTCCCACTCTGTTCCACTCCTTACGGTTGCCAATTAGATCTCTGCTCCCCATGTCCCCGCTGTTTAGAATGTCCTTCCCACCATCCCTCACGCCCCTCCTTACCCAGGCCACTCCAGGAGCTCCCAGATCCAGCACTACCTCTCCTGGAAGCATTCCTGGGCTTTCCCTTCCCACTGAATTCTTCTGTGTGCCATCCTGCGTGGCAGTGAACTTTCTATCTCTCACTTTACTGTGAGCTCAGTAGAGGAAGGGCTCTGTGAGCCCTTAGCAGTGTCCAGAGCTTGTTTTACAAAGATATGTATTGAATGCGGAAGGAAAAGCACAACCTGAGGATGTGTTCCAGAAAGTTGGACGAACCTATAAGAAATGCATCAGGGAGGCCAAGGCTTCCTCGGAGCTGATAGACAGATACTCCTCTGGGCAGTGGAGGGAGAGCTGGGCATGCCAGCTTGTTCTTGCTGGGGGAGGGGAGGGAGATAGGGAGGAGCCAAAGATGACATCTGGGTATTTGGACTACACACAAGAATTTCTTTCCTTGGCTGCTACAAATGCCAGGAGAGCAGGATTGTTTTCATAGCCAGTTCTTGTTTCCTTGTCAAAATTAACTTGTCTGTCTTTTCAGAAATGATGTAACCAGCAAGATTCAAAGGGCATGCTGTAGACAAGCAGAATTCTGTAAAGTTGCAGTTCTAGCCAGGAGTCAGTCGATGGGAATATGCCAAAGAGCAAGGGCAGTGCTAACTATTGCCATATGGCTGGGATTTTGCTAACGCAGTCCTATTTACTTTGATATTTCTCATCAAAGAGAATGGCTTTCAAGCTGGGAAGACTGAAAAGAATTAGTTGCTGCTCAGGAGAGGGAACATGATAGCATGAACTCAGCCGACCCAGTGATCCTCAGCCCTGTTATGCATCTGGGGGATCATCCAAGGAGTTTAAAAAAGAAATCCTAAACCGGGCCTGAATCCCAGTCCTTGGGAAGCTGAGACAGGAGGATCACTACCTAGTGAGGCCCCCCGCAACTTAGTGAGAACCTGTTTCAAAATAAAAAAAGAATAACATAATAGGTCTGGGGGTGTAGTTTGGAGGTAGAATGTCCCTGGGTTCAATCCCCAGTACCACAAAAATAAATAAATAAATAAATAAATAAATAAACGAAATCCCTGGCGACACCCCAGAGCAATGAAATCTGAAACTCTGAGGGTGGGACCCAGACATTAAGCCTTCAAACCTCAGGTGATTCTGATGTCCAGACAACATTCAGAATTCTTTTTATTTTTTGCAGTGCTAGGAATCGAACCCAGGAGCAATCTACCTCCGAGCTACATTCCCAGCCCTATTTTTTATTCTTTATTTTGAAATAGTTGTGGAGGGCCTCACTAAGTAGCTGAGGCTGGCCTTGAACCTGCTCCGATCCTTCTGTCTCAGCCTCCCAAGTACTGGGAGTACAATTGTGTGCCATGCTCAGCTCAACATTCAGAATTCTAAAGCTTTGAAATGGAGCTCAAGCCTGCAGAGCCAGGTGAATGACATCTGCCAAAGGTCCGGCTCTTGGCAGCAGAGGGAACACAGAAGTAGGAGGGAGGCCAGAATGAGGAAATGCTTTTTTAACATTCACAAAGGAGAAAAAAAGGGTCTATGGAAACTGCTGAGGTTAAGCTCCAGCCCAATTCCTGCTCCTGTTCTAGAGCTTTGATTATAAATAAAACAAAACCTTAGGAGCATTCCTGTACTGGGTCAAGTCAGTCACATTAAACCAGTGTGAGTTCAGACAGAGTAAGACATTCTAACCTGGTGGGGCCTGCAGGTTAGCAGATGGGGGAGTATTGCTGAGTGGCCTGCTCAAAGCAAAGACAGCTCCTCAGGGGGCTCCAGGTAGAAAGTGGATAAACACAGACATTCCTTATCTGTGCCCCTCATTGGATAGCTAAGTGTAATCCTGGTACTTGGAAGACTGAGACAGGAGGATCGCAGGTTCGAGGTCAACCTCAGCAACTTAGCAAGGCCCTTAGCAACTTAACGAGACTCTGTTTCAAAATACAAAAAAAAAAAAAAAAAAAAATAGAAATGACTAGAAATATAACCTGGAGGTCGATGCCCCTGGGTTCAATCCCCAGGACCAACCCCGACAAGCTGAGGGATTAGTCCTCCTCGGGAGGCGTGGCCAAGGTGGAGGATCCTGGGAGCTCCGAAGTAGGTCATCTAGCTGAAACTGGAAAGGCAACTGAGGGGATGGCCAAGGGAGGCTTCTCAGGGGAGGGGACATCTCTGCTAAATACCACAGGAAGAAAAGAAATGAACCAGAGTCGGAGGAACGCCAAGGGTGCTGTGAGCATGGGAACCGCAGCAGAGGCCTCAGGAGCCGTAAGCTGGAGGACGGATTGTCTTAGCTAGCGGCAAGGACCAGGAAGCACAGGATGGGACTGAGCTGTCCGAGCCCACTTTCTGGAGAACAAAAGAGACAAGAGGAAGAAACAACACCACTAACGAAGAGAAAAATCAGTGTTCATGGTGTTTAGGGCAATCAGAGAGACCCTGTCGGCAGGCGACAGCTTTCACTGTGGGGCGCATGCGTGACAGGGGCTTGATAGCAACACAGCGCATCGATGTTGCCTCCCCTCTGGCTTCTACCCCCGTCATTTGAACCTGCTGGAGTCTCTCCTGGCCGTAAAAGCCTTGCCTATCTCCCTCTCTCACCTTCACTCAGTCTTGCTCTTTCATCTTTCAGTTCATAGTCAGGTGTCTCCTAAGGGTTATGTATAGTCATTCCGTTTTCTCCTGTCCTCGTTACAACACACAGACACCTATCTTTTCCTTTTAAAGTCACTAGTGGCATTTACTTGCCGTATCCTATATCTTAAGGTTCATTTATCAGCCCTCTACCTAACTTCTTTGTTTTGTTTGTTTGTTTGTTTTGTGGTACTAGGAATATAACCCAGGGGCATTCTACCTCCAAGCAATATCCCCAGCCCTTTTTATTTTATTATTTGGAAACAAGGTCTCACTAAGTTGCTGACAGCCTCACTAAATTGCTGAGGCTGGCTTCCAACCTGCGATCCTCTTGTCTCAGCCTCCCAAGTACTGGGATTACAAGCATAAGCCACCACACTGAGTTTACCTAACTGGTTTTGACCTTGGAGTGATGTGAGCCTAGTGACCACTCCTTCCTTCTGGAAACCCTTGGCACCTTGCTGGGATGCCTCCTATTCTGCAAGTCTCTTGGTCTTCTGTCAGGTTTTGTCATTGATGAAGCATCCACTGCCCAGTCTGGTAGCTGTGCTATAACAAGCATTTGATAACTGTCAGTGAAATGGCCCTCTTAGCATCCCAGACACCTCTCAATCTATCCAGCTCTACACTTGTTTATCTGGTCCCTTCTTTCCAGCTTCCTTCTCTGAGTCCTCTAACTTCTCCTTAAATGTTGCTCTTACCCAATTTTGTCCTTGAACCTGCTCTTATTTTATGCTACATTCTCTATCTGGCCATCTCTCCACCACACTTATGAGGACTCCCTCTAAATCCATATCTCCAGGCCCTATTTCCCTCTGAGCTGCCGACCTGTATCCTTTCCTGTGACTGGACAGGCATCTCTTGGTATGTTGCAAGTACACCGAGGTCCATGTGTTCTACTGAACTCATCATCCTTATTCCCAAAACAACAACAACAACTCCTCCTCCTCCTGTTCTTTCAGTTCCTTACCACCATCTACCCAGTTGTGCAATCCAAATACCTACACTTCTTTCTCACCCCACGCCAATCAAATTCTGGCCATTCTCCTTAAAAGCTCTCAGCTCCATCTCCCAGCTTCTGCTCATTCTACTGTTTTTATTCTAGCTCAGCCTTTCATGTCTCTCGCCTGGTCTTTGGCACACACTCTGAATTACTTTCTCTGCCTCCTCCCTCACCCCCTTTCCACCCATCCACCACACTGCCAAGTGAGTGAGCAAGTGTGATCTCTCTGAAATGGAAATAGAAATCTACTGGTCAGCTCCTCCTTATCTTCAGAGTAGCAAGGCAAAGAATGTATGATAAGGGTTCTTCTGGTAGGATCAGTCCACCCTCCCAGAGCCTGAGCTGGCATTAGTTCAGAGGCCTGTAGTGTAGACACGCTATATTTCCATTCTTCCGGGGGGTGGTGGGGGGGGAGACAGCAATATTGATTTATTCTAGAAACACTGCCCAATGCTGTGTCATTCTGATCTTTACCCTGTATGGTTTGTGAAGGCCCCCTGGATATGCCTCCCATGGAGGTTTTGTGAAAACATATGAACTATTTTTTTTTTTTTTTTTTTTGTGGTACCGGGGATTGAACTCAGGGGCAATCTACCTCCGAGCTATACCCCCAGCCCTATTTTTTATTCTTTATTTTGAAACTGAGTCTCACTAAGTTGTGGGGTGCCTCACTAAGTAGCTGAGGCTGGCCTCGAACCCAGATCCTCTGGTCTCAGCCTCCGGAATGCTGGGATTACAAGCGTGTGCCACCACACCTGGCTACATATGAACTATTTGCCAGGACAGAGATTAGTGTGAGGAAAGTGAGATGCCATGGAACAAAATTGAAAGAGGTAGTCATGCTCAGGGGTGTGTAAGTACCTCCCTAGCTTTTCATCTTTGGACCTCACCTGCCTCACCTATATGCCTGTATTTACTTTGCTTTCTACCTTATTAGCATGAACCATGAAAAGAAACCTGGGTATAAATTACCAGCAGCTTATGAGTTTAGAGTCTGGATGACACTAAGTGAGCCTTTAGGCTATGTAAATATAACATGGCCAATATGTTATAAGTTGTGTCCACTTTTTGTTTTGGAAAGAGATTTGGCCAAATATAACTAGAGCTTTAAATGTTTTCATGCCAATTGATACAAGACATGCTCAGTAGTATATCCTAATCAGGTATCTAAACAACTCTTCTTGTATATAAAGATATATGTGCAGAATATTTATAGTAACAAGGAGGAAGCAATTAAATGTTCACAAATAGAAGAAAATGCACACATGGTCATACATTGTGCATTTCTATGTGTCATGGCTAGATATAGCATGTACCCTGGAGAGCTCATGTATTAATGTTCAGTTGATGTAATTAAGTCAGGAAGGTTGTAACATCATCAGTGGATAAATCCATTGTAGTGGATTTACTGGGTGGAACCTAGGCCGATTGGTGTGGCTGGAGAAGGCAGGCCCCTGGGATGTGGCTGTAGGGACTGTGCTTATGTCTTTGAATCCCTTGCTTGTTTGCTCTCTGGCTTCTGGCCTCCATGATGGGAGAGCAGAGCCTTGCTCACTCCCGCTCTCTGCTTCCTGCTGCCATGCCCTGAGCTCCATGGGCCGACCTGGTATAGACTGAACTCTGGAATCTCCAAAACACTGAGCAAGTGCATCTTCCTTCCTCCAAGCTGTGTGGTCAGGTTTACTGAGATACAGTAATAATAATGCCATCTGAGACATTATGAATATGATATACTATTGTGCAGTCAATCGAATGATAATTCTATGCACTATAAAATAAGTAAACATGCAGGCAATGTAATATTAAACACAAAAAGGTCACAAAACGGTATGCACAGCATAACCCCAAACTAGTTAATATTTAATATGTACTTATAAAAAAGACCAGAAGAATATACACAAAGCTTCTAACAAAGTTCCTCCTGGGGTTGGGGATTATGAGTGATTTTTGTGTTTTAAAAATTTCCCCCATGCCTTAAATAAATCTAAATAATGGTCAAATGTATCTTTTTAATTTGACCATTATTTAATACATTCTTTTCAAAAAGTAATTTGTGTGTGTGTGTGTGTGTGTGTGTGTGTGTGTGTGTGTGTGTGTGTCTGGGTATTATACCCAGCGACATTCTATCTCCAACCTACAACCTGTTGGAGACCGATAGTACTCAAGGTCTGTTTTTGCAGACTCACAGGTGCATAGAAGTCTGTTTCTGCAGAGATGCAGATTCTCATAACATGTGCTAATTACTGACCAAGGGCAAGAGTACTGTTTTGTTTCAAAATGTTTATTCAGACTGTTACAGTAAAGAACTATGTGAATATTTGTTCTTTGAACCTTGGACCTGGAGATGATTATTTTCACAGATGCAACGATTGTGAGAAAGCGTTAACCTTGAAGTATACTCTGATGCTCTAAAAAGTATATAAGGGCTGAGCTGAATAAACTCGGGGCTGCAGTATTCACTGACAGTCCTCCCGAATCTATCTCTTGTCTTTCCTTCTTTTTCTTAATCCCCACTCCCCATTTCAGGACTGTTCAACTTTGCCAGGCAGGCACTGGCACACCCCCAGCCCTATTTTATTTTTATTTAGAAACAAGGTCTCACTAGGTTGATGAGAGTATTACTACTTGCTGAGGCTGTCTTCAAACCTGTGATCCTCCTTTCTCAGCCTCCCAAGTACTGGGATTACAGGTGTATGGCACGACACCTGGCTGAAAGTAGTGTGTGTGTGTGTGTGTGTGTGTGTGTGTGTGTGTGTGTGGTATTGGGGATTAACCCAGGAGAATTCTATCTGTGAGCTATACTACCAACCTGATTTTATTCTTTTTTTTTTTTTTTG
>PVLC010014649.1:0-39042 GCA_004027655.1 Graphiurus murinus | reverse complement strand
GCACACACGGTTATGGAGACCAGGAAGTCCCGCGGTCAGCCGTTTGTGGTCTGCAGAAGCAATATGGCTTCAGATGTGATTCCGTGCGGGTTTGAAGGCCAGAGAGCCAGTAGCACTGATGCCTGGGGAGGAGAAGGTGGGTGTCCCCGCTCCAGAAGGAGCAGACCGCTCAGGCCTGCTCGATGCCCACCCACACTGGGGAGGGCTCACCGTCCTGTCCTCACTCCCTGATGATTCGAGCGCATTCAAATGCAAACCTCTTTGGGAACACCCTTCAGGGCGCGCCCAGACCTAAAGGCCTCTGGGACCCGGGGACCCCTTCGCCCAGCCCAGGGAACACACACAATTCAGCAGCACGACCGACTTCCACTCTGCGGCTTAGTGCGGTCGGTCTGCGTCCCCTCAGTGCACGCCACTCTCCAGCTAGAGAGAACAGTGAGGTCGCTATTCCACCCAGCGTGAAGCCACCGAGCGGCACACAATCCAGCACACACTAAACCCTCCATCAGGAGGGTCGCTTCCTCTCCTGACATCCCATAACTTGAATACCATGATGCAAAAGTCAACAACAAATAGTGATATAAAGTCAACACATCTTACGTTGCTTGATGAGGGAATAAGAAAGAAAAAAGATTTGCCTAATATGCATATACACTCACTCAAATGCACACATACCAAAGTAAGCAGGAAACATCCACGACAGCTTCAGCCCTGTTTCTGGGACCAGCCCCGTCCTGGAGTTCATAGCTGCCTTCTCCTATGACACACCCTGTATTCTCTCTGCCTTCAGCAAGCACTCCAGCCACCACGGTCCTTCCCCTGCTGGGGTAACCTGCACCTTCATCCTGAGGGGCTGGGCCATCAGGGGTCCTGCCTGGGTGGCCTTATTGTGACTTTCCAGCAGCTTTATCGCCGGGCACGGTCACATTAAGAGACATTCTAAATCATCTCCTGTCTTCTGGGTGTGTTCTTCCTGGCCGCCATTGCAGAGTAGAAGCTTGGGGTCCTTACTCGAGGGGACCTGGCCTCCCCTTAATTCAGGTGTTCTGGGCTCTAAGCTGGCTCAAGTCCGGGAATTGACAGAGGAGCCAGGATTGTTTTTCTGATTTGGGTTAGATTTTTGTCCCCTTGGCCTAGAACTTCTCTGCTTATAAAGAACAGGCAGGAACTTGGAAGGCTTCCTGTCCACTTCCTGCTGGGCACATGAGGACCAGCCACGCCCCAGTCTGCCCAGTGAGGCTCTCCCAGACGCCGTTCTGACTGTGCACTGCCATGCCCCTGCCCGCATTGCTCTGGGGCTCTGCGCCCTGGCCCCAGTTGCTCCCCTTTGGCTTGGGCTCCCAATTAGGCAGCTGCAGCTCTCGCTGTAAGGTCTGACCCTCAGAGAGCAGGCACAGAGCTCCCCTCACAAACCTATTTCCCAAAGTACTGGTGAGAGGTCTGTCTTCTGGACCCTCCTGGAGTGCATGAGAAGTCCTTAAGCAGCAAATCCACTCTAACCCACCAATTCCCTTAAACCTGCGAATCCTCCTCCACAGTAAACCAAGGGAGATTGGCCATTTCCAGACCATCATGGTGGGCCGTCTTTTGATCCATGACCAGCCGAACAGTTACAGCCTTTCTGGGCTCCCTAGCCTGCCACATTAAATGCAGAATGTCTTCTTAGCGAGCTGTTATGGTTTAGATTTAGAGTGCCCCCCTAGACCTCACATAGACACGGCAGCCATGTTGGGGGTGGGGTCCCTGGGGGGCGGCCTTGGGGATTAATATGGTCCTCCTCCACTTGCTTCCAGCCTGCATGATGGAGAGTACAGCTCTCTCTCTCTCTTTCTCTCTCTCTCTCTCTCTCCCTCCCTCCTTCCACCCTGCCCTGAGCTCCACAAACCTCACCTACCCAAATGTGGACTGAACCCCAAAAATCTCCAAAACTGTGAGCAAACAAATCTCCTCCCTGGAGGTTGTTGTCATCAGGTATTTGGGGTCACCGTGGTGAGAATGCTGACTGACACGTGCGCCATATCAATAAATTTGGCCTGATCCAACTATAGGTTGCTTCTATTAGTATCCCAAACCCTTTCTATCTATGTCCACACAGTTTCCCTGGACTTCTGCTTGTAGGGATCAGAAGAAAATACAAGTAGTTCCTTTGGAGCCTGATGCACCTCTTCGGGGGTCAGAGTTTGTGCCTCATTTTCTAGGGCCTCCTGAACTTGAATCTGGTTACGAGTCTAGAAGGAAAGGGGGCTGGTGGTGGGTCCTGGGGAGAATCAGCACTGTCTTGCGTGGTAGCTGCCAGGAGAGGCCCTTACCATTTACTCAGGTGACGGCAGAGCTAGTCCCTCACACTGAGTGGACAGGCAAGGATCACTGGGCTGGGGAGGCCACATGCTGGGGCCGGGGAGACTTCTTCGTCAGAGTTTAAGGCTCAATGTCCCCAGCCTCCTCAGTCTTCCTACATGTCCTCACCCCAGATTACAGGATCCGGTTCTTTCCCAGTCGGTACCCTCTCTTGAAGAATGGACGTGCCAGGAGGTGAGGAGTTCAAGTCGAATGCAGGATGAGGTCCTGAGTCTGATTTTCAGCAGTCTCGTCCCTGCAGCTACCGGAGATGAAGCTCCCCCAGGGCACACTCAGAGCTTTAAGGGGATTATGTGGCTACTGAGCTGGGAATCTGAGTCTCTGAACTCATACGCTGGCTCACTTCTTTTTCTGGCAACATTAGGAGCAACCAACAAAGATGATTATACATTATATTCCTTAAATTTCCAAAAAGGTTCAGATGTGTCATATACAGAATCACGTAGCTTCTTGTTTCTTGTAAGTGCTAGATCAGGAGTCTCCCGTGTGCATACTTTAGGTATCTCTAAGTGGTTTACACCATGGACTAAATCAATCTCCTCTCTCTCTCTCTCTCTCTCTCTCTCTCTCTCGCTCTCGCTCTCTCTCATTTTTTAGGTACCGGAGATCATCAAACCCAGAGGCATTCTATCTCCAAGCTGCACCCTCATCCCTTTTTTATTTTTTTATTTTGAAACAGGGTCTCACTGAGTTGCCGAGGGTCTTGCTGAATTGTTGAGGCTGGCCTCAAATCTGCACTCCTCCTGTCTAAACCTCCCAAGCACTAGTATTACAGGTGTGCCACCATGCCCAGCTCAGTGATTTCTTTACTACTGAAAATAATGTCTCTAAATCTAATCAAATTAAAAGAAACTACAGAGCCAATTCAGAAAACTCATCCTTAAAATTCTGTCCCCCTAAAACTGCCCTCAGTCCCCAAATCTGCACTAGTCAGTGTCCTCCAGGAAAACAGAGCTGAAAGAATACATTGTCTCTCTCAAATGTGTGTGTGTGTGTGTGTGTGTGTGTGTGTGTGTGTGTGTGTGTGTATACACTATATACTGTGGGCAACTATACTATATATAGTATATAGCCCACCAGTATATACTACACACACACACACACACACACACATATATATATATTCTCTCTCTCTCTCTCTCTCTCTCTCTCTCTCTCTCTCTCGTTCTATTGAGACCCCAACAGTTTGCATGATGTCCATGCTGGGGAGGGCAGATCTCACTCTTCTGATCAAACGCTAATCTGCTTGGAAACACCCTCACCACACATCTGGCTATACGAGATTTGGAGATCTGGGAGCCCCTTAGTCCAGTCAAGTCAACACATAAAATTCACCACCACAGCCAGGCATGGTGGTGCACGCTTGTAATCCCAGTACTTGGGAGGCTGAGACAGGAGGATCACAGGTTCGCAGCCAGCCTCAGCTACTTAGGCCCTCTGCAACTTAATGAGACCCTGTTTCAAAAATAAAGAATGAGCCGGGCGTGGTGGTGCACGCTTGTAATCCCAGCATTCGGGAGGCTGAGACCGGAGGATCCGGGTTCGCGGCCAGCCTCAGCTACCTAGTGAGGCACTCCGCAACTTAGTGAGACTCGGTTTCAAAATAAAGAATAAAAAATAGGGTTGGGGGCGTAGCTCGGAGGTAGAATCCTCTGAGTTCAATCCCCAGTACCGCAAAAAATAAATAAATAAATAAAGAATGAAAACTAGGGCTGGGAGTGTAGCTAGCTGGGAGGTAGAATGCCCCTGAGTTCAACCTCCAGTATTGCAAAAAATAAAATAAAATAAAACAAAACAAAACAAACAAAGAACAATTGACCGCCACAAGCAGGGAGGACACGGTGGGAGCCAGAGGTGCCGCCTCCGTGGCCGCAGCTTGGCGGGCCTCTGTGTGAACGCACAGGTGAGGGTGCGGGGTGCTACGCTGGCAAAGGCCGGTGAAGCAACTCACTCTTGGGAAGTGAATCAGAAGCCGCATCCCTGAGCAGAGTTGAATTCATGACCCGGAACAGTAGAAGACTCCCAGAGCAAGATGGTCGTGGAAACCCAACTTTCCAAACCTGGTGTTTTGAAGAACGCAGCCCCTGGGTTAAAAAACAGCGACAAAACCAGAAATAAACGCTTGTCTCCACAGTATCTGCCACGCTTTGGGAGGCGCCCAGGGCTGTGAATTTGGGCTCAAAGTGGTCAGTCGGTCTGGGAAGGGATGGGAATGGTGTTCAGGAAGAGTGGGGTCTCCGTTGCCAACGCCAGTCAAGTTCCCACCATGCCCGTCTGCCCAGGGAGCCAAACGGACTCCACAGAGCCCGAGGAGGAGAGTCCTTCTAATTAGAAGTCCCCACCAGTAAATATGCAGTGGCTTCATCCGGAGCACGCAGAGCAGGATGAGTCTGTCCCCATTTCTCACCAGGAAGAGTAATTAGAATGCAAGGTCATCTCTGGATAATGCATGATGGCTTTAATATCAGTAAACTCCCCTTAAATATTAGATGCACCGAGGAAATATTAGTTAAATTATCACAGACTAACATGATCGGTTTCCTCTAGGATAAAATGTGATAAATGGGTTTTAATAAACTGAGGAGAATTATATGCATCACGCTCGTGGTTCCTGTCAATTTTATTTAGAGTAAAATGCCATTGCGATAATTAGTTGGTTTTTACTGTGTTCATTAAAAGCTTTTCTAATGACCGCTTGGAGGAATAAGTAAAATTAATTTCTTTCTTGAACATCAGAGGAATTCATCAAACAAACAAAAAGCAAACTCTGGGCCTGTCTGTGTGTGCCAGGGCGCGGGCCGGGGGCGGGCTCAGCGCTTCCCGTGGTCCCCGATGGGCGCCGAGACTCAAGGAAGTTCCACGGAGATGCACTGGCAGGAGGGATGCTGGGGGCCCTGGCCATCCCTCCCAGGTGCCACTGAGCTGCAACTCGCAGACCCCTCCTCCAGGCAGCACTCCTTGACTGCTCCAACTACAAGGTCCTTTCCTGCCTGGCCCACAGTCTTAGAGGGGTCTGGCGGGGGACCTGGCTCATCTCCTCTTGGACAGGGCTCCTTGGGTCTCCTGGCCACCTCCTCCTGTCCAAACGGCCCCACTGTGTTGGGCTGAGCTCAGCCTCGGTTCAACGCCTGGCATTTAGCCTGTGGCATAGCTGTCCCCGGGTGGCACGAGGCCGGTCGGTGGGACCTAGGCATCGCCAGGGGTTGAGCTGGTACAGGGACGGAGCCACTTACGTGCTTTCGGGTGGCCGGGGAACAGGACAGCTTCCCAGGTGTGGAAACACCCAGCCAGGCTCAGAGGACGCAACAGCGGTCTCCAGGCAGGCAGCGAGACCTGAGGGGCCCCCCGGGTCCTGGGTGGGTCAGCCGCACTCAGCGAGGTGGCGGGGGAGCAGAGCGGGGAGGGGAGCGGGGAGAGCCCGTCACCCGCTGGGGCTCCTGGGGGAGCAGGGACCAGACCCCGGTGCTGCTCTGACCTGCGCTAAGAGGTGAGCCCTCGCCCTCACGGGGAGCGGAGCGCTCGCCCGCCCTAGGGCCAGCCTGAGGGGCTTGACGGTGGACACAGCCACCGGCCCCTGCTGCAAACCCTCCCCACACCGGGGTATGTGCCCACGACCAGTAGCTGCACACACACACGCACACACACACACACACACACATGCACATACACATACACACAGAGTCATCACAACAGGACCAACACACACACTCATCACAATCAATACACACAGACTCATCATACACATAACCAATCCACACCTAGCCACACACACACACGACCAACACACACACACACACACACACACACACACACACACACACACACACACACCCCTCCTTCTCTCACATCTACTCCCATCTCTGCCAGGCTCGAGTATCCAGCCTATGAGTGGCTGGCCGGCCCCGCGTGGCGTGGCATGGCGTGGCGTGGCGTGGCGTGGCGTGACCCCGCGTGGCGTGGCGTGGCCTGCTCTGCCCTCACTCCCCCCAGCCCCAGCAATGCCCCTGAAAGTCTCTGCAGAGCGCAGTGGCTGCAGGCTCCTCCACCAGACGCGACTCTGCACCCCCGCTTTGCGTCTACACACCCGGTTGCTCTGAGGGCAAGTCATTTCTAAATGTCCCTTGATGCTCCTGCCCCGTGCGAGCCCCGTGGGGTCACAGGGCGGACTGAACGGGACCCCAGCCCCTGGGTGAGGCCAGCCCGGCCCTCAGCCAGTGCCACTGTCCAGGCCTCCATGGTCAGCTCGGCTCCGGGCGGCCACACAGGAAACAGTGTCTTCTTAGCAAGACCCTGTTTCAAAATAAAAAATGGAAAGGGCTGGGGTGCAGCCTGGAGGTAGAATGGCCCTGGGTTCAACCCCAGTACAAAAGAAAACATAAATGAACAGGGTCCCTCCTCTAATCACCACCCGGAGCCAGCAGCTGGGTGCCGTCCCCCTGGGCCGCAGCTCCCGGACTCCACCTTGACCCGCGCCCTCACCTTCGGCCATTTGAACAGAGATGTAGGAGTTGGGTGTGAGGTCTGAAGCGCCCACCCCGGCTCCCTCTGGCTTGCTCTGGCACCGCCCACTGTCATGGCGCAGGGTGTCCTGCTCCTAGTCCCCCTGGCTGTGAGTGCAGCAGCCCCTCCCAGCCCCAAGGCCAGGTGCCCCAAGGCAACCAGAGCCCGGCCCCTTTCCGGGTGACCAGGGAGCCTCTGCCCTCTCACCGAAGCCCAGACAGGCCTGGATGGACGAGCTACGTCCGAGCCAGCCAGGGCCAGCAAGCCAACTGTTGTCTGCAGGCACCACTCCACAGGCTTCTCTGGGTTCTTGGTCCCTTGCTCGGAGCGGGGAGCCTCCTTTTCCTCCCTGGTAGAGGCCAAGGGAGGCCCTCCCTCCTCCCCAGCTTTTCATCTGGCCTGTGGTCAGGGAGAGGGGTGAGGGCCAGCTCCGAGGCCTCCAGGAAGGCCAGGCTTAGCACCTGTGCGCCAGCAGCCCATCCGCCAGCTTCTCCTCCTCAACATGGGCAGAAATGGCCCCCACCCCTTCCCACCCACCAGTCCTCATATGTAGAGGGGCCGCCCCTGCCCCGTGTTCCCATCTTCCCACGCTCACCTCCCCCCTCCCTGCCCACGGTGAATTCCACCTGCAGTCGTGCCCCACAGGTGCCTAGGGAATCTTTGGGGAACAAATATCCTCACGGCCTGGGCTGATTCCTGTGTAAACTTCACCCTTCAGAGGGAGGACCATCGGCTTCCGGTGGTCCTGGATCCTGGAGCCATGACACACCTGTTCAGTTAAAGGAAGCGTTAATGGTTTCCCTTCAGCACATCCAAACTGCTAGCATCACCACCCTGTGCTTTCAGGCCATTATTAAGTAAGATAAGAGCTGCTTAAACACTGGCATTGGGAGACGGTGACTGCGGATGTGACGACCAAGAAGGCTACTGAGTAACTACCAGGCGGGCAGCCTACACCATGTGGATACTCTGCGCAAAGGGATGATTCTCATGCTGGACTGGATGCCCGAGATGACTCACAACTTCATTGTGCTTCTCAGAACGGTGTGCAATTTAAGACTTATGCATTGTCTACTTCTGGAATTTTCCTTTTGGTATTTTCAGACTGAGGTTGACGTAGGTCCACTGAAACTACGGAAAGCAAAACTCTAGGTGAGAGGGGATGACAATACTCAAGTTTGAGAACTATGGCCTAAGCCCGCAAACCTTTCCAGAGGAACTGGCTTCCGAAAGGAAAGCTCTTCGCTAAATAGGCCCTTAGCTGATGGGGTAGTGGCACCTGGCTAGGCTGGAGACGTTAGCCGTGGAGACGTCGAGATACCCCTTGTAGCAGCAACATTCTGTTGAGTCTGTGGCATATCCGCTTTCTCTTGAGCAAGCCTGGGGAAGGCGTCTTGATCAGGGGCTCTGAGCTTGGAAGGCAGGGAAGTATTTTTGCATTAGAAGTGTTTGCAGAGAACGACTCCGGCAGATGGGTAATTTAGCTGGTAATCATGCCGCGAAGTTGTTTATTTGCCATTAGAAGATGCACCTCCCTGTCTGGTTAGGGTGAGACGGAGACACGCTCAATTAAGCCGGGGGTGAGTGGGGCCTGCAGAGGCAGCTCCGGGGCCGGGGACCAGGTCCGCCCGGGAGAAATCTCCATGCTGACAGTCAATCAGGGTACCCTAATTGGAAAGCAGTAATAAAAAGTAATTGAGTTTAATACATAATTTAGATCATTACCCGTTAAGTTAATGCCTCCCGCTTAGGTGTGGGGAGAAAATTATTTATCTCATAGCCCGGGAAGATTTCATTTGTTTTTATAATGGAATGCTCACCAATTGACTTTAATAAGAGCAGTTTGTTAAATCAGATTTTGAATTGGGGCATGGATTTGAAGTTCATATGTTAATTTTGGACACGATAGACTCAGCACTCCATCCTTCCCTTAAAGTGGTTGGATTTATTCTCCCGTGGGACTTCCCGGCCATTGTGGTCCTGCATTACAGAAATTAAATTTGGTTGCTCCAGTGTCTTGATGGGAGGCAATTTAGCTCCATACTGCCTCCTTTTTTCTTTCTTTTTTCCCCCCACACAGAAAGGACATTACAGAGCCTCGAATACCTCTTTGCAGGTCCCCTTCCCTCTTGAAAACAGTCCCACAGCTGCAAACAAATGCTTCTGTTAAATACCGAGAAGGAACTTAATGCCAATCCCTTACTTGGCTCTCACCATCTGCGATGCATTAACTCGCTTGATTCCCTCAGCCATCCCTCCAAGCGTGCAGCCAGGGCTAACCCGGTTCCCACACGCACACGCCACGCCCGGGCCGGGGGAACAGCTCAGGGCCGGGGCGCGGGGCTCAGTGGGAGAGGAAGCCAGGCCATGTCTGCCCCCGAGATACAGCAGTGAGCAGTGTCCCTGGACTTGATCTCACCATGGTCTGTAAGCCAGGCAGGTGTTTCCACTCGAGCCTCAGTTTCCCTACCTGCCAAATGGGGGTTAGGATTGTAAGCATCTCCAGGTGCGGATCCAACGAGGCCATGTGTGCTGACAGTGTGGCTGAGGCCAGAACATGGGGCCCGGTTATGACAGGCACCGCTCCCCGGTTAGACCCGGCCCTGGACGCCCCTCAGGTGCCTCCCCGACCGACTCCACACAGCCTCAGCTCAGGACCCAGACGCTGGAGCCCCCACCCTCAGGCCTGCAGCTCGAGGTGGGGGGGCTCTGGGCCTCTTTGTCCTCACCTGCAAAACGGATTCCCAGGACTGTGGTGACGAGGCTGTGCCCCGAGGCATCTACAGGGTCCTCTGCCGCGGTGCGAGGGGCTCCGGGCTTGCCTGGGCTCACTGTGGGCAGCTGTCCTGGACTGTGGCTAAAACTGGCCCTGCCTTGTTCCACCAGGCCTGGCCGCTGTCTCCTCCCAGTGACTGGGCAGCACCAGGCACAGGCGGCGAAGGCCCTGGTGCAGGCAGCCTCCGCCTCAGGCCCAGCAGCAGCCTGAGACAGATCCTGTAGCTCGGACCCCGGGTTCCCAAGCTCCGCCGTGCCCCTCACTTCCGAAGCCCTCTGGAAACAAGAAGGGAGGTATTCATGGAGACGCAGGGTAGGTCTCCGAGACACCGTCCCAAGGGCCCCCGGGGAGGCCTGGGGCACGTCGGAAACTTCCACGCTTGCTGGGACCCCTTGAGACCCCCCAGCAGCTTGGAGCCTCAGGTCCAAGGGAATCTGGTTCTCCCGGAAAGATAGAGAAGACCAGCTCCATCCTGGCTGGAGCGGCAGTGGGGGCCCACGCGAGTCGGGGTCTGAAGGTCCAGGAGGGGCCAGTCGCCCAGCCCTGACCCGCCTGTCTTAGGGACTCAGGCTGAGCCTGAGCTAGAGCCCAGGCCGAAGGGCTTCGTGGAGAGGCCGGCCTTGGGTGAGGGCCGCAGGGGTCAGGGAGGGGCTGCGGGTCCCAGCGCCATCTCCCCGGGCTCACGGACTTGGACCAGGCTGTCCTGTCTGTTTGGCAGCTTTGGACTCGCCAGGAGTGTCCATGGCCCAAAGGCTGGTGGGCCCTGCAGCCCCGCCCATCTTCCATCCACACAGGAACCAGTTCTAACTGTGCCTTGTCCATCTGTGTCCTGCTCAGCGGGGCACCCCAGAAACAGGGGGCATGGCCCCATCGCAGGGCTTCAAAGTCCTTCTGGCAGGGGCCTGGGATCATCAAAACAAAGGGAGGAGCCGCGTGTGGTGGCGCACGCCTGTAATCCCAGGACTTGGGAGGCTGAGACGGGAGGATCACAGGTTCGAAGTCAACCTCGGCAATTTAGTTTGGGCCCTCAGCAACCTAGTGAGACCCTGTTTCCAAATAAGAAATAAAAGCAGGCTGGGGGTGTAGCTCAAAGGTAGAATGCCTCTGGGTTCAATCCCCAGGGCCACAAAAAGAGAAAAGTAAAGTAAAAGGAAGGAGGGAGGGAGCGCAGAGGACCTGGAAAGAGAGAGAAGGCCGCACTGTACACAGGACTTTGTGTGACCGAGGAAACGCACCTGTACACTCAGCCTCGTGGGCACGGGCGTGTGGTGCGTGGTGCGCGCCCAGCGTGAGCGGCCTCCCACTCATTTCCACGTCAGCAGTTACGCGGCCCAATGGCTGCGGTCCTGGCCGCACCCGAGGGAGGTCAGCACCGGGCAGCTCAGCGCCCCGCCGCCGCCATGCACCCGCCTGGCCACGGCCACTGCTCCGGAACAAACAGAAGAGCTTGTTTACAAATTGTCCGCTGAAATTTGAGTTGCAAACATTGGCATCCGGCCTCGCCTGCCAGGCCACCCGGATTGGAGGGTGATTTATGAAGATTGCTTTACCTGGCCCGTGCCGGCCTGGGCCTGCGAGTAATTCACCCGGGCTCATTTCGGATGCAGTCAAAGACCCCCGTATTTCACTATGACAATGTAATCACAGAGCCGCATTAAAAAGTCATTATTGTTTAGAATCCAGCTTGGTTTGAAAAACACTTACTATAAAATTCAACAGCCTTTGTAAATTACCGAAAGGTTTACTCAAGAGCACTAGGTGCCGTGATTTAGACGCGGGACTTACCACTTTATTGATTCGGTGGGATTTTGTCGGTCCCTGCATTTATGAGGAATGATTAGTGAGTGATCAGAGTAATAAACTGCTCCGTGTTGGTTCATAAATAATGATGAATTGAATTTGCACCCTCAAATTTCCCGTGCACGCCACCCCTGCCCCGGGGTCTGAGGTTCACCCGTGGGGTGATCTTTCTGAGCACTGGGGAGATCAGTCCTCAGGAAAGCAGAGAAAAGTGAGACTGTGTGTGTGTGTGTGTGTGTGTGTGTGTGTGACTGAATCAGACCTCGGGAAGGCAGAGAAAAGTGAGACTGTGTGTGTGTGTGTGTGTGTGTGTGTGTGTGTGTGTGTTACTGAATCAGTCCTCACGAAGACAGAAAAGTGAGACTGTGTGTATGTGTGTGTGTGTGTATGTGTGTGTGTTACTGAATCAGTCCTCACGAAGATAGAGAAAAGTGAGACTGTGTATGTGTGTATATGTGTGTGTGTGTGTGTGTGTGTGTGTGTGTATTACTGAATCAGTCCTCATGAAGGCAGAGAAAAGTGAGACTGTGTGTGTGTGTGTGTCCATGTGCACGCA
Source organism: Graphiurus murinus (assembly GCA_004027655.1). Classification (NCBI taxonomy): domain Eukaryota; kingdom Metazoa; phylum Chordata; class Mammalia; order Rodentia; family Gliridae; genus Graphiurus; species Graphiurus murinus. Next base: position 27,052 of record PVLC010014649.1, on the reverse strand, counting down.
AGTGCGTTACCATGGATGGGACCGGGGGCACTCTACTTCTCAGCTACACCTCAGTCCTATTTTATTTTATCCTATTTTTTTGAAGCAGGGTTTTGTTAAGTTACTCTGCCCTAGCCTCGAATCTGTGATCCTCCTGTCTCAGCCTCCCAAGTACTGGGATTATAGGCGTGTGCCACCCCACCTGGTGAAAAGTGAGACTCTGCTTCTCTGCTTTTCGGGGAGATGTTGGGGCCCCGAGGCTGCCTCCCCGGGGAGCTGCCGATTAGCGGGCTCCTCTTGCCGGCTGGCAGGGGCGCTGGGGCTCAGCACGGAGTTCGTGTTCCACCTCCTCTGCCAGATTTATGTCTGCACGAGTCCTCGGCCACTTGCGTGTCTTTGGACAGACGGGGCGCCATAAATTGCTTCTCGGTTCTGCCCTCAGCGGCTGAGTGCGCAGCTGGCAGGCCTGACAGGGGAGCACGTTTGGGGCTCATAGAAGCGGAGGTTCGTGCTCAGGAAGCGCCGGATCACGCTCTCTTCCGTGCTAGGATGGGATCACCAGGTGCTCAACACCCCCCACCCCACCCCCCAGCAGCCCATGTGGGAGAACCCAGGGGCCCTGACGCCCACCCTCTCCAACAGCACTCGCTCCAGCACTGGCTTACCCCGGGGCAGAGAGTGTTTCTGGAACCCTTTTCTGCATCCATCCCTCCTTAGAAACTCCCGGGGTGCATAAATAAGTGCACTGGAGACTGCGGAGGACTGGGGTGAAGAAGAGTTTGGGGTCTGCCAGGCGTGGTGGGGCACACCTGGAATCCCAGTACCTGGGAGGCTGAGACCGGAGGATTGCAGGTTCGAGGACAGTCTCAGCAACCTAACAAAACCCTGTTTCAAAAACAAACATACAAAAAAGGGCTGGGTGTGTAGCTCAGAGGTAGAATGCCCCTGGGTTCAATCCCTAGTGCCTAAAAAATAAAAATAAAAGCTCGGTGTTTCCCAGCTGCCCTTTGACCCCAGGGCAGTGTTCACCGGCACGGCCACCTGGCTGCCTCACCCAGAATTGGACGCCTGGCCAGGGCTCAGGATTGCCACAGCCTCATGGTTCTTCTGTGGCCTCTCTGCATGAGACCCACCCCCACGCCTCTGTGCCGGGCCCCCGCCCAGGCCTGTGAGCACGTCTCCTCCCCGAGCAGCACCGGGAAAGGAGGCAAAGGGGTGACCCGGTGCCGCTCCGTGAACGTGCCTAGGCAAAACAGAAAGTGAATTCGGGGTTGAGCGGGTCGAAATGGAATGGCGTTAGTTTGAGGCAAAAGCGGATTGGGAGGGGATGAAGGTCGGAGCTGGATTGAACTGGAAGTGAGTTCAAGCTGAATTGAAGGGTGATCCAGACACCAGGCAGGTGGGGACAGGCCGCAGCCGGCCCCTGCCCCTCGTCGTCAAGTTGCTGATAGGAACTGAGACTTAAAGGGGGCACATTCAGGGACGATCCTCACCCTCAGAGCTGTGCACGTTAAGCAAGTTTCTTCACGCCTGGGCGACCGCACGCCCTCAGCCAAAGGCTGGCCAGAGGCTGGCTTCTGCCAGCAGACAGGGACAGGGAGGCCGGAGCGGGTGTGGCAGGGAGCACGGGGAACGCTCGGGTGCAGAGCAGCGGTAGGGACCCAAGCCAGGTGCCCAGAGGCCACCAGGATCGCAGGAGGCCACAGCGCTGGCCCTGCGGGCGAGGGAAGTAAGGCCGTCCAGGCAGGAGGTGGCGAGCCAAGGAGCAGGCCTGGGCCGCGTCCAGGGCGTGAGGGGGACTTGAACCACAGGTAGCTCCAGGCCCCGGAACGCAGGCCTCTGGAGCGGGGCACGGCCCTCACCACAGCCGCGGGGACCCAGGGCCCTGGCCCTGCAGCTGCCCACAGCTGGATTCTGGTCATGGTGCTTTTTACCAATGGGATTTGGCATTGTTTGTAAAAGAAATAAATGTACAAGTGCTGTGTGCATGTATATCACTGTCAACATGATTTATATTACGATGTGAGACTATAATGCACCAATAAAAGCATATTATTTTAAAAAAAGAAGAAGAAAGCAATGTAACCGAGGAGAATTGTGGCTTTCGGTGGCTCTTCACTACCTACACTCCGCCTGTGTGTCCCGGAAGCAAGGCACCTGCACCCAGCCCTCATCGGGGTCAAAGTCACCCTGCGCGCGACGGCACACACCTGCAATCCTGGTACTTGGGAGGCTGAGCCAGGAGGATCGCACATTCAAGGCCAGCTTTGGCAATTTAGCGAGGCTCTCAGTAACTTAGTGAGACCCTGTTTCAAAATAAAGAATTAAAAAAATAGGGCTGGGGGTGTAGCTCAGAGGTAGAATGCCCCTGAGTTCAATCCCCAGGATGACAAAATAAAGACACACACACACACACACACACACACACACACACACACACACACACTAAAACAGGGCTGGAGGTGTAGCTACGAGGTAGAGCACCAGGTTCAATCCAAAAGCAAAACAAAACAGAGTCACAGTCAGTGTGGAATCCCACCAGCATGTCCCGGCATGTCCCCACGTCCCGTGTCACTGCGCCGCCCCTGACCACAGGATCCGCTTCCTCTGCTTCAGGGACACCATCGTCTCCCCTGCATCTTTTCTGGTTGGCAGTCACCCCTTCCCCTCTCCCCGCCTCCAGGTTCTTTTCTGCGTGGGGGAGACATGAGCAGCCCTTCCCAGGCAGCTCCAGGGAGGTCCCAGAGAGAGGTTCAGGACTAGCACCTGTGGGCCCGGCCAGGCCAGCTGGACAGCGGCTTCTCCAGCTTCTTCTGCTCACCACGAAAGCAAGGCGGAGCTGGGCTGCCAGACACCGCCAGGCCAGCCGTAGTTTCTGGGACAGCGTCTCAGGCCTTACTCACGTTCCTGACCCCAACCCTTCCCGCCGAGCACGGTGCAAGCCCGGCTCCCGCACCAGCCCCTCCACTCCAGTTCTGCTCCAGCAGCTCCGCTGTCTGCGCCACCCACCCAGGCCAGCCGCGCCCGGCACCTGCCGGCTCCTCTGCTCCTTTCTTGCATTCCTTTCCTTCCTTGTTCTGTTTTGAAGGAGGAAGCAGGAAGCTCACCCTCTCTCTGAAGCCCTTTCCTGTGTTGCACAGTGCTCCCCTGACCCTCCACACAGCACCACCCCCTAGATGCACCCCAAGGCTCCCCTGGCCCTGCTGGTGATCAGCTCCCGGAGCCTCGCTCTCTGACCCACAAGCCCAGGGCCGTCCCTGCAGCCTCCTAGTCCACAGGTGCAGATGTCGTCCATGCCGACTCCGGAGGGCCTGCTGGAGGAGACAGAGCCCCCTCCCTCGCCCCGGAACAAGCTCTTCCTCCTCCCAGAACCACCCAGACCTCGCACCCCGTACCCCGCATCGCATGTGAGGCTCCTTCTGCCAGCACCTAGCTTCATCCAGTTCCAGCATGAGGCTCCCTGAAGACACAGCAGAGCCCCCTCCTCCACGGCCGAGCAGCCCGGGCTGAAGTCGCCTCCTCTGACCGCCTCTTTCCTCCCTGAGAACATGTATCTCCTACAAGGGACCGACCTCTCCCAGTCCCCGGGGCCAGCTCTTGGCAGGTGTTCAATTATTATTTGTTGAATGAATAAACGTCCTTGATGTTGTATTCAGCTGTCTCCTCTGCTTGCATTTCTGAAGCGCTTTATTTTCCTCTTTCATTTCTGTCCTAAGCTCCGTGGACTCATTTTTCATCCTATTCTGCTATCTTGGCATCTTTTGTTTTCTTGTGTTTCTTCTCAGCCCCCCCCCCATGTACAGTCTTTGTCTCCATGTTTTATTATGGGATAAGCCAAACATTCCAAACACCTGCTACAGGACCGGGTGTAAATTTATCTCAAACTTGACAAATATTAGCCAAGACGTAACACCTACTTGCATTTTTGCCGTTTTCACTTCAGGTAATTATTCCTAGGAGTGTAACACTATGAAGGGAACAGAGCCTCGTCCTGTTCAGCCGCCTTGTCAGTTATGCTCTGACACGCTTGCCATCGCACGCCACGTGCTCTAGTGAAGACCTGGCTGTGTCCTAACACTCTACACAGATGGCAGCTCACTGCGCATGGAATTTGTTCCTCTCGTTTTCTTTCCCACTGAGCATTGCATTTTCCGGTGGCCCCCGCCTGCAGGGGACCAGCTATTTCCGCTGCCTCTGTCTTGTAGGTTTGTGTGTGCTCTTTGCATATACTGGGTGGAACCATCTGTCATGTGTACAGTAGAATAACGACTGTGCGGGGGTCCGCCACCACGTGAAGACTCCCAAGTGCCGAGCCTGTTTCCACTTGGTAACCTCCATTATTTGGATGTCTCGCCGAGCATACTCCCGGGTAACGCCTCCTGCGCAGACACACAACAGTGTCTCCAGTCGAGGAGGAGAGACACACTTGCCAGGTGGAGGGATGTGCCGGGCTCCAGCTTCCCCGGGAGCAGCCAAATGGCTCTCTGAAGGGTGAAATCAATGAACCTTCTCTTTTGCATGGTCCATTAGTGGCATTACTACTGCTAGAGCCTTAATCTTTGTTCATCCAATGACTGTCAAATGGTTAATTTTATTGGCCATTCGGTTTCCTCTTCTGTTAATTACATACTCATATCATTTGCTTTTAAAACGTTTTTCTTTACCTTTGTCTTATTGATTTGTGTGAGCTCTTTATATATATGCCAGATAATAAGCATTTGTCTGTTATAGTAAATGTATCCTCCTGGCACTGGAGCTGGTCTTTTAACTTAATGTTGCTTTTTGTTGTCAGAAGCTACTGTTTTAACATAGTTCTTATGGTTTCAGTCCGGAGTATCCCCCAAAAGGCTCAAGTGTTGAAGCCTGGTCTCCTATACAAGGAGCATAGCCTTCAGGACTGTCTGTCCTTCTCTGTCTGCTTCTGACTGTCACGAGTAGAGCAGCTCTCCTCTGCTATGCCCTGCTGCCATGAGTGGAGCAGCTCTCCTCTGTCCCACCCTGCTGCCATGAGTGGAGCAGCTCTCCTCTGCCCTGCCCAGCTGTCATGAGTGGAGCAGCTCTCCTCTGCCCCGCCCTGCTGCCATGAGTGGAGCAGCTCTCCTCTGCCTTGCCCAGCTGCCATGAGTGGAGCAGCTCTCCTCTGCCCCACCCTGCTGCCATGAGTGGAGCAGCTCTCCTCTGCCCTGCCCTGCCGCCATGATGTTTTTAACCTTGGAGCCAGCCAACCCTGGACTGACCTCTTAAACCATGAATCAAATAAACTTTTCCTCCTCTGAGTTGTTCTTATCAGGTATTTTGGTCCCAGCCACAACAACAAAAAAGCTGATTAACACAGTAGTCAACTCTATCAAACTTCAGTTTTCTGACTTATATTTGCATCTCTTACTTAAGAATGTTTTCTGCAGCCTGACCTCTTACACCATGTCCCTAGAGTTTCTTCTAGATGTTTTAAAGCCTTGTGCTTCATACATAAGGCTCTAGCCCATCTGAACTTTAGTCCCTGTGCAGCAGTACTGGGTAATGATGGGAATTACTTGACTTTCCTATCAGTGGTAATTGAACAACTAACCCACTGGATCCTGCTGACCTGAGGATTCCTCTGCCACACACCAAGCTCTCATGCGTGCAGGTCTGGCTTCCTGCTCTCTGTCTGTTCTGCTGGTGTGGGGTCTGTATTCTTGCATATCTCCAGTGTAGCCCTGGAGGGAATCTGGCCATGCGGTGGGGCAAGTCCTCTACCTTCTGCTTCTTTCCAAGCTGCTCTTCTCTCCTTGGTCCTTCACTGTCCCATGGGAAGTGATGATCGATCTGACCAGGTGCCGTGAGGAACTCTGTTAGGCCTTTAAAGGATATTTCATTTAATTATTAGATTATTGGAAATTTAAAATTGAGTTTTCCTATCCATGGTGTGCCCCTTTAATTAGCGAAAATTTCCTATAGCCTTCAATAAAAGCTTATTGTGTTTTCATTTAGATGCTCCACATCTTTATTATGTTTATTTCTAAATACCTTGGAGCTTTATTGCTATTGAGAATAGCAAGTTTTTTTCTATTACATTCTCCGATTAGTGTTGGCTATTGCATAATAATGCCAGGTATGCTAATATCTCCTTGCATCAATACTTACCCATTCTAATTGTAAAGTTTTGGGGGTTTTTTTGTTTTGTTTTGTTTTTTCTTTTTTTGCAGTACTGGGGGTTGAACTCAGGGGCATTCTACCTCTGAGCTACACCCCCAGCCCTATTTTTTATTCTTTATTTTGAAACAGAGTCTCACTAAATTGCAGAGCGCCTCACTAGGCAGTTGAGGCTGACTGAAAACCCAGATCCTCCAGTCTCAGCCTCCCAAATGCTGGGATTACAAGCGTGTGCTACCACGCTATTTTTTTTTTTTTTTTTTTGCTTGTTTGTTTGTTTTTTGTTTTTTTAATGTGAAAACTCCATTGCCTACCAAGGATTTGACGGTTCATGTCTCCCCCTTTCCGATCCTTCCTCCTCCCTTCCTGTCTTGTACTCATGGCCGGATTCTCTGGCCGAGGTGAGAAGTAGCTTAAGAGCAGTTGCCTCCAGCTCCCCCTTGGGTGGAGCGGCCTCTGACCTCTCACAGGAGCTGGAGGCAACTGCAGGCCTCCGAGGCGGCCTTTATCAGGCTGGGGCAGCCCTTGGGCCTCTCACTACCTAAGAGTGTCCACCTTAGGAAGATGATTTTACATTCAGCCTGCATTCCTGGGACAGTCGTAGCTTCTCTCCTGTGCTGATAACAAAGGCCGTGGTCTTGGTAGCATTTCATGCTTACGTTCCTGGAATGAAACCCACCTGGCTGTAACTGATTCTACACCCCCTTTCCCGCTCCCCAGGCCTGGTGTGTGACCAGCAGGCTGACCATGCGCCTGCCCTCTGGTGTCCTCTGGCCCTGATCGTGAGCCCACACACAACTCGGTGGACGGACCATCCTAGGGGAGACCGCAGCTACCATCTGGTTAGTTATTGCCAGAGACTCTCCCTATGTTGGGGTTGTCCATCAGAAAAGCAGCCACCCAGCCGGGCGTGGTGGCGCACACTTGTAATCCCAGCATTCGGGAGGCTGAGACCGGAGGATCTGTGTTCGCAGCCAGCCTCAGCTACCTAGTGAGGCACTCCGCAACTTAGTGAGACTCGGTTTCAAAATAAAGAATAAAAAATAGGGCTGGGGGTGTAGCTTAGGGTAGAATGCCCCTGAGTTCAATCCTCAGTACCGCAAAAAAAAAAAAAGAATAAAAAAAAAATAGGGCTGGGGGTGTAACTCGGAGGTAGAATGCCCCTGAGTTCAATCCCCAGTACCGCAAAAGAAAAAAGAAAAGCAGCCACCCCAGGGACTGGGGGACTTGTTTCTCTTCAGAGCACTTGTTTGATGCAAACACTTAGGTCCCGACAAGCAGGTGGCCCTAAGACATGAGCTCAGAGCTGTGCACGTGGGCATGAAGGCCGGAAGTTGTTCTATGCCATGTGCAGGGAAGGCCATTGAGGGTGGAGGAGGAAGGAGGGAGGGAGGGAGGGCCACGGAGGCTGGTCTGGAGCGGCGTGCGATGGACTGGCCTTCCTGGCCGAGGGTCTGGACCACGCTCGCTGGGGAGGCTCCCTGGGGTCTCTCCTTTGACCATCCTCCTTGATGGGTCACTGCAGTGGGGGAGGAAAGCTTTATGTCCCTTTATGTCACTTAGTTAAAGAATCGGTGACTCGCGAGACAGTACGTGGCGGGGGTTCGAGGCAAGGTGTCCTGGTCTGAGTCGGAGCCCTTCCTTTGCAGAGCCCCCAGGTGGGCGGCCGAGGGGCGCATGGGGCTCAGCCGGGGTGGAGACTGGGGGTCTGCAGCAGAGAGGCCACTGAGACCTTCCAGCCTGGACAGTGGAGGGGTTCTGGAAGCTCGCCTGGTCTGAGATAGGCTGACCCTCCCCCACCAGACTGCACCACCCATGGAGGGGCCATTGGTAGACAGCGCAGTAAACACACCTGAGTGCCACCAACCAAGAAAGACAGGAGCCTGAACAAGGAGTTGACCCGCAGAGAGAAAGACCCGAAATCAAAACAGCACAGGGAGCTGCCGGAGGAGACACCGGAGACGCCGGATGAAAACAGCGACCAGATGGGTTTTGTTACTGGACTCAAAAAGAATAATCCCAATACATAGTCGAAGGCAGAATGGCACGGTTTGGGTCCAAGTCAGTGACCTGGAAAGTGAAGTATGAAAATATGAGCAAAGAGAAAAATAGATAAGTGAGAATCATAAAAAAAAAAAAAAAATTGATAAGAGACTTGGAAAATCAACTTAGGAGCCCAAATAGGAGAAAGATAAGAGGTGTTTGTAGGGCATCACCTGTTTGCCCGGCTTCTCCACTGGGAAATCTCTGTCTTTTCTTACTTTCCTACTGTAGTCTTTGGAGAGAAGTCACTGTGAGCAGTCTGTGTAAGGAGGAGCGAGGACATGGGATTTAAATAAATTATTTGGGATTTTTCTGCATGGCATGCTTGTCTCTTCTCCCCTACTTACCTATTTATGCAAGTATATGTATGCATGGACTCACAGGCATTTATTTTATGCTCCAGGTTATGGCCCTGGTGCTACTTTATTTTGTTGCTCAAGTGATCCCAGCTTTGGTTATTAGGAGTACTTTTAATAAGCCCCTGAGTCCTGTGACATAATCTCCTCAATTGTGACGCTCTTACACGTCTTTACTTTCTGGCATTATAGGATGCTCCGGGCTCCTCTTGTATAATCCCTGCTCCAGCACTAGGGTCAGCCATTTATTCAAGGATCCCTGGCTTCTTTTTTTGGAGAAAGGCACTAGAAACCGAGATCTAGGAATGGGGTATTCATTATGACTAGCATGTCATTGGAAACTCTGGAGTCAAGAAGTATAATAAGTAAAATGGAATATTTACTAGAGTAGCTCGACAGAATGAGTTGGCAGAAGAAATAATCAGTGAATTTAATGATAAATCAATCAAGAGCAGGTAATTTGAAGAATAGATAGAAAGAAAATGAACAGAGTCTCAAATGAAATATGGAATATCCTTAAATACACAACATATGTGTACAGGAAGGAGGGAAAAGATAGAAATAGGGGATAGAAGGAAAATACTTGAGGAAATAATGGCTTAAAACTCCCAAATTTGAAAAAAATATTAGCCCCCTATCCAAGAAGCTCAATATTCCAAGTAGGATAAAGGAGCTCTTGCTGCTTTCAGAATTTCCCGTTGGTTTTCTTTGTCTTCAGTGTGTTGCTTGTGATATGTTTGTTCTTCTTCGTCTTTATCCTACTTGGAATATTGAACTTTTTGGATAGGGGGGCTAATATTTTTCTTATAGGAGGTACTCAAGGAAGTTCTTCAGATTGAAAGCAAGTAACACAAAACAAATACAAGTAAACAAAAAGTATCCGTAAAGATAACAATGTAGGTAATTGCAATTTTTTTTTTTTTTTCTGTACTGGGGATGGAACCCAGGGGCGTTCTACCTCCGAGCTATACCCCCAGTCCTATTTTTTTATTCTTTATTTTGAAACAGGGTCTCACTAAGTTGCAGAGTGCCTCACTAGGTAGCTGAGGCTGGCTGTGAAACCGGATCCTCCGGTCTCAGCCTCCCAAGTACTGGGATGACAAGTGTGCGGCACCACGCTCGGCTGGTAATTCCAAAATTTTATAGCATTTTGGATTTTGGATTTTTGGATTAGGGATGCTCAATAGTTAAGTGTAAGTATTCCAAAATCTGAAAAGAAAAAAAATAATCTCAAACACTTCTCATCCCAAGCATTTTGGGTAAGGGAAATTGAACCTGTATCAATAACTAGACCTACCAGGCCCCAGTGGAATACCATGCCCACCAGCAGTAGGACAAGCATTCTTCTCAAGTACCCACAGAGCCTGTGGCAGACAGGAAAACAAACCTCAAGAAATGTTAAAGGATTTAAATGATCCAAAGTGTTTTCTCTAACCACAATAGAAGTTAAATTAGAAATTGATAACAAAAGGAAATTCAAAATTCACAAGCAGTGCAAATTAAACAAAGCATTCCTAAATAATAAGTGCGTCAGAGAGAACATCTTAGAAGAAACCAGAAAATGTGTTTAGATGAATAAAAATGAGAGCACCGCATACCGAAACTATGAGTTGCAACCAAAGCAAGTAGAAGTGCTCCGAGGGCGAGTCATACCTACCCATGCGTATATTACAACAGAAGGAAGAGCTCAAACCAATCATCTACTTCCCAGCTTCAAACACTGGAAAAGAAAGAACAAGCTAATCCCAAAGCAAACAGGAGGAAGGCAATAATAAAGATTAAAGCATAAATAAATTAAATAGAGAATAAAAAGTCCACAGAACCAAAAGTTTTCGTCTTGTTAACACAAGTTGGGTTCTTTGAAAAGATGAACATTATGACAAATCCTCAGCTATCCTGACTGAGAAGAAAAGAGCACGCAAACTCCTGCACTCTGGAAAATAATTGAGCTTCCAGAAATACAAAGGGTAATATAGACAACTGTGCCAGCAAGTTAGATGACTTAGAGGAAGCAGACAATTTCAGAGGAAGAAAATATGCATTCAAACTGGCTCAAGATAAACCATAAAACCTTAATAGACTTAACAAGTAAAGGGATTGAATTAGAAACAGTAATAATTTTTAAAACTTTCCACAAAGAACAGCCAGGTCCTAGGTTCACGGGTGAATTCTACCAAATGTTCAAAGAATGCATACCACCCATCATGAACTCTCCTAAAAACTCAGAAGAGGAATGGAGACCTCCCCACCCATTCTACGAGGCCTGTGTTTACCTGATACAAGCATCTGATGAAAACATCACAACGAAGAAAAATAACAGGCCAATATCTCTGGTGAATTACTTTGTGAATCCACGTAAAAAATTCTTAAAGATACCTATATATTACATATAATATATCAGCTATATGTTATATATAACATTATATATAATATAATTAATATTAATATTACTCTAATATAATATCATATATTATATATTATTATATAATATATAAGTAAGTCAATTCTAGCAACATATAAAAAGGATTATATACCAAGACTAAATGAGATTTATCTGAGGAATGCAAGGTTGATTTCTCATGCAAAAATCTATTAACATAATATATCAGCCGGGCATGGTGGCTCACACTTGTAATCCCAGCATTTGGGAGGCTGAGACCGGAGGATCCAGGTTTGCAGCCAGCCTCAGCTACCTAGTGAGGCACTCTGCAACTTAGTGAGACCCTGTTTCAAAATAAAGAATAAAAAGCCGGGCGTGGTGGCGCACGCTTGTAATCCCAGCATTCGGGAGGCTGAGACCGGAGGATCCGGGTTCGAGGCCAGCCTCAGCTACCTAGTGAGGCACTCCGCAACTTAGTGAGACTCGGTTTCAAAATAAAGAATAAAAAATAGGGCTTGGGGGTATAGCTTGAAGGTAGAATGCCTCTGAGTTCAATCCCCAGTACTGCAAAAAATAAAAAAATAAAAATAAAGAATAAAAAAAAATAGGGCTGGGGTACAGCTCGAAGGTAGAATGCCCCTGAGTTCAATCCCCAGTACCAAAACAAAACAAAACACAAAACAACACATAATATACCATATTAGTAGAATAAAAGATAAAAAATCATATGATCATCTCAATAGACAAAGAAAAAGTATTTAACAAAATCTAACTTTTATGGTGAAAACATCCAACAAACTAAGAATGAAAGGGACTCCCCGACTTGCTAAAAGCATTTACAAAGAACCCACAGCTAACTTCACACTCAGTGGTAAAAGATGAACAGATTCCCCCACCCCAGGATCAGGACTAAGATCAGGACTCTGCACTTCCATTCCTACTTAACATTGTCCTAGATACTCTAACCAGGGAAATCAGACAAGAAAATGAAATAAAAGGCAGCCGTGCATGGAGGTCCATACTTGTAACCCCAGGACCTGGGAGGCTGAGTCAAAAGAATCACAGGTTCAAGGTCAGCCCCAGCAACTTAGTGAGACCCTGTTTCAAAATTTAAAAAAATGAAAATGGTTTGGGGTGCAGCTCAGAAATAGAATGTCCATGGGTTCAATTGGAAGGAAGGAAGGAAGGAAGGAAGGAAGGAAGGAAGGAAGGAAGGAAGGAAGGGCGGATTGATTTAAATTAGGAACTAAGAAGAATGCATCTATTCTCAGATGATATTATTTTGCATATGGGGGAATCCACACATAGGAAAACCTATTAGAACTAACATATGAGTTAATCAAGGTCAAAGGTATGAGATTAATTCACAAAAACCAATTGTACTTCTATACACTCGATGAGCAATAGGAAAATAAAATGAAGGAAAAATTTCATTTATAATGGAATCAGAAAATAAAATACTTGATTATAAACTTAACAGAAGAAGTGTAAGATTTGTACTCTGGGAATTATAAACATTGTTGAAAGAAATTAAAGACAATCAAAATTAATGGAAGAAACCGCATGTTCATGGCCCAGAAGACTCAATATTATTAAGACAACAGGGCTTCTCAAATTGATCTACAAATTCAACATAATCCCTATTAACCATAACCCAGCTGGCTTTATTACAAAAATTTATAAGCCAATTCTAAATTCTTATGGAAATGCACGGGACCAGAATAACTGGAAGAATAAAGTCGGGGGACTCATGCTTCCCTCTTTCCAAACTTACTAAAAAGCCACGCCGATCACAACACTGCCCTTGGAATGAGGACACACATACAGACCAGTGGAGCAGAATCTGGAGTCCAGAAAATAACCCTTGCTTTCACGGTCAATTGACTTTCCACAAGCTGCCAAGACAATGAGGTGAGGGGAAGAGACACTTCCCAACAGATCGCGCTGGGCTGGTGCGTGTCCGTGTGCAAAAGAATGAACTGAGAGCCCTAACTCGTCCCATGCACCCGAATTAAAGCTCCAAATAGATCCTGAACCTAAGGGGGCAGTTAGAGCTATAAAAAGCTTAGGATAAAATAGGGCTGAGGGGGTAGCTTGGAAGGAGAATGCCCCTGGATTCAATCTCTAGCACCAAAAAAAAAAAAAAATTGTTCTTTGTTTTGTTTTAGAATAGAAGATTTTTAAAAAATACGGCTGGGGTGTTAGCTCTATGATAGAGTGTTTGCCTAGTGTGAGTAAGACTCTGGGTCCCATCCCCAGCACCACACACACACCTTGAATTAGGTGATAGTTTCCTAAATATGATACCAAAAGCACACACAGCTAAAGGAAAGCAGATAAACTGGACCACATCAAAGTTAAACTATCATGCCACGAAAAAATACCATCAAGAAAGTGAAAGTTCAGTCCTACGGAATAGACGGGAAGGTTTGCAAGTCACACGCATGGTAAAGGGCTTGTATCTATAACATATAAAAAATTGTACCTCAATTGCAACAAGACAATGCAGTTTAAAAGTGGGCAAAGGACAGAAGTAGACATTTCTTCAAAGAAAATGTACCAGTAGCCAAGCCCATGAGAAGCTGCTCGGCGTCATTAGGCGCTGGGGAAATCCAAATCCAAATCACATACTTGGGAGGCTAAGACGGGAGGATCGCAGGTTCGAGGACAGCCTCAGCAAGTAGTGAGACTCTCATCAACCTAGTGAGACTCTGTTTCAAAATAAAAATAAAATAGGAATGAGGGTGTAGCTTGGAGGTAGAATGCCCCTGGGTTCAATCCCCAGTTCCAAAAAAAAAAAAAATCCAAACCACCAGGAGACTCCACTTTGTGCTCCCAAGAAGGACTGGGACGAGAATCAGATACCGACAGGTGTGGGCGAGGCTGAGGGGGCCCTGAAGCCCTCACATGCTGCTGCTGGGACTGTAAGCCCCGCAGCTGCTGTGGGGAGCAGTCTGGCAGCTTCTTAAAATGCCCAACATAGATCTGCCATGTGGCCTGGTAATCCTGCTCTTAAGAGACGAGAACACACGTCCGCAATTTTAACACATAAAATTTCGCAGCGGCGTCATCCATAGGAGAAAAAAATGGAAGCATCCTAAATATCCACCAACCGACGAAGGTGTGAACGAACTGTGCGTGTCTGCACAGTGGGAAGAGACAAGCTCACGTCGTTGCCAGGGGAGACGGACATTTCACCCTGTTTGGGGAAACTCATCATGATGTCATTCAAAGAAAAGCCATCAAGCCGGGCATGGTGGCGCACACCTGTAATCCCAGTACTTGGGAGGCTGAGACGGGAGGATCGAAGGTTTGAGACCAGCCTCAGCAACTTAGCGAGACCTTCATCAACCTAGGGAAGGGAGACCCTATTTCAAAGCAAAAAGTTAAAAGGGCTAGGGGTGCCACTCAGAAGTAGAATGCCCCTGGGTTCAATGCTTAGTATCTCTTTCTCTCTCTCTCTCTCTCTCTCTCACACACACACACACACACACACACACACACACACACACACACACACGAAGGAAGGAAGGAAGGAGGAAAACCCATCTAGTTTCTTTAATGCCGGGTCCCCTCTATCTTGGTCTGCTTAGGCTGAGTGACAGGAAAGACAGATGTTCCCTCTCTCCCTGTCCTGGACGCTGGAGGCTGGAGGCTGGAGGCTGGAGGCTGAGACGGAGGGCAGGCAGGGCTGGTGTCTCCCGAGCCTCCTCCTTGGTTTGTGGGTGGCGTCGTGCCTCTGTGTGTCTGTGTCCTGATCTCCTCTTAGCAGGACATGGTCCCATTGGACTACACCCACCCTGGTGACCTCATTTGGCCTTAATCACCTCCGTAAAGGCCCATCTCCAAGTAGACAACTCGTCCTGAGGTCCTGGGGGCCGGGACCGCAACCTCAGGCTTTGGAGGGGACGTGGCCCCGCCCTTAGCATGGTCCTAGGACTTGCTGCCCCGGGAATGGAGCCACCTGCGTAGAAGTGAGGACGCAGGTGTTCCTGCCCCAGCCCTGCGTACGGAGGCGGGAAAATAACCTTAAAGCCGAAACCACGGGAGACCCACAGATGACCACCAGTGGGTAAGCTGGTGGGGTGTCCGGAGGGGCATTCAGGGGCCTCCAGGATCAGGAGCGCAGCGTGGGGGAGCTGGTAGAAGGGGAGGTGAGGGCTGCAGAGGAGGGGACGAGAGACAAGGAAGGAGGAGGGCGTTCACTGGAGAAAGGGAAAGAAAGACACCAGAGAGCAGCCCACGCCGGAGAGCCCTGGGGAGGCCTCCTTAGCACCAGACCTGACCTGCGGGTGGACCTGGCCCTGGGGAGAGTCACGCAAGAGCCCAGGGGAGCGAGCCCAGGCCAGGGAGATGCCCAGGCTCCCCTGAGGGTGTAGGCAGGCTGGGGTGCCCATCTACTCACCACCACTCCACCCCGTGTTTGTGAACGGATTGCAAACAGGCACAGCGGGGCGGCTCCCTGTCTGGGGCAGGCGGATGCATCGTAACACTGATTGAGCGCTCGGCTCTGCCCAAGCATCCTGGGGGCTGGCGGCTGAGTGGGGCTGAGCCCAGGGGCAGCCTTCTCCTCCTCCTCCTCCTCTGCCTCCTTCTCTCCTTCCTCGCCCTGACTCTTAGTGTGAGTCAGAAGCAGCACCGTCTCCTCCTGCTGCAGGAGATGCCCACTGCCAGGCAGGAAGATGGCTGCCGTGGTCTCCCAGGATGACCCCCTTCCCCCCAGCTAGCTCCACTGGACCCCAGATGCTGGCCAATGTCCCCTCCGCAGCCCTGGGGACAGCCCCAAGGGCCTGGCCCTCCTCCCTGGGCGTCAGCCTGTTGCAGAATGACTGAAGGAGTGCCGCCGATCTCGAGGCCGTGGTGATCTTTTCCCATCATTAGCGCAGCCAGTGGAGTGTGGGCCAGAGAACAAGGGAGACCCGACACCAAAAGAAAGCCTCCTCCGAGCAGGGCCCATCTGGAAGCAATTTCATCATTAATTAGCCCATTGATCTCCCCCCGGGCGGCTCCACATTTGCCTCTTTTTTCAGGTTGATTTGTGTCGTCTAACGCTGCACAGAGCCCGGGATCTGAGACGGCATTCAGCCCGTAGGAAAACCAGGAGGATGCTGGGAAGGACCACTTGCTCACCAGCGACAAGAACCAGAGGCCTGGTGCGCTGTGGCCCTGGTGGCCAATCTACCTGCTCTGCAGATGGCACACACAGGAGCTGCTGAGGGGGGCTGCTCCCAAGACTCGGGACCTGCACCCCAAGATCAGGCCCTGCACCCCAGCATCAGGTCCTGCACCCCAACATCAGGCCCTGCACCCCAACATCAGGGCCTGTCCCTAGCCTCAGGACCCGCACCCCAAGATCAGACCCTGCACTCCAGGCTCAAGACCTGTTCCCAGCCTCAGACATGCACCCCAAGATCAGTACCTGCACCCCAAGATCAGGACCTGCACTCCAAGATCAGGACCTGCACCCCAGGCTCAGGGCCTGTTCCCAACATCAGGACCTGCACTCCAGGCTCAGGGCCTATCCCTAGCCTCAGGACCCGCACCCCAACATCAGGACCTGCACTCCAGGCTCAAGACCTATTCCCAGCCTTAGACATGCACCCCAAGATCGGGACCTGCACCCCAAGATCAGGACGTGCACCCCAGGCTCAGGGCCTGTCCTCAGCCTTAGGACCTGTTCCCTGGCTCAGATCTGCTCCCCAAACTCAGGACCTGTCTTCAGGCTCAGGTCCTGCACCCCAAGAAGCGAGGGACAGAGGAGGGGCGAGAGAGCAGCGAGTGAGTATCCATTTGAGGGAGGAGGACTCCAGGGTCGATTCTGTCCTGCAGATCCTGGACAGTTCCTGTGGTCTCACGTTTGCATCTCACAAGAACCTGTAGGAGCTACAACGGGGTGGCAAAACAGGCCCACTGAAAAAAATAAGCTTAAGATTTGGATAGACAGCCGGGCGTGGTGGCGCACGCTTGTAATCCCAGCATTCGGGAGGCTGAGACCAGAGGATCCAGGTTCGCAGCCAGCCTCAGCTACCTAGTGAGGCACTCCGCAACTTAGTGAGACCCGGGTTCAAAATAAAGAATAAAAAATAGGGCTGGGGGTATAGCTCGGAGGTAGAATGCCCCTGAGTTCAATCCCCAATACCGAAAAAAAAAAAAAAAAGATTTGGATAGACATTCCTCCAAGGAAGAGAGAAATGGCCATGAGCCCGGGAAAGGGCGCTCGGCACCGTTAATCAGCGGGGAGATGCAAGCCAAATTCGAGTCAACGTGGCCCCTCCGCACCTCACAGCACGGAGGGGAACAGGGAGGACCCAGGGCGGGCAGGGAGGGGGAAGGAGGAGGAGGGACTAGAGTAAAGATGGAGAAACGTGAATTAATGGCCTCCCACCTGGGTGTGGGAATATGAGCTGGCACAGCCACTTCGAAAAAGAGCCTGGCAGCTCCTCGACATTACCCGGCAATAAAGGAACCGCGTGCTGACACACGCCGCGACACGGAGTAAAAACATTAGCGAGCGAAGCCAGGCACAAAGGTCACGCAGCGAATGACTCCTTTTGGAGGAAACGGCAGTCGGTGGAAATGTAGGTCTGTGGCTGCCGAGGGGCGGAGGAGGGCCTCTGCGGGGTTTCTTCTGGAGGTGAGGGAAACCTTCTAAAATTAGAGCACGGTGACGGCTCCAGCGCACAGCGCTGGAAATATGCTAAACATCATTCGGTTCTTTGGTTTAAAAGTCCCACCTGGCCGGCCGTGGTGGCGCACACTTGTAATCCCAGCATTCGGAAGGCTGAGACCAAAGGATCCAGGTTCGAGGCCAGCCTCAGCTACCTAGTGAGGCACTCCGCAACTTAGTGAGACTCGGTTTGAAAATAAAGAATAAAAAATAGGGCTGGGGGTATAGCTCAGAGGTAGAATGCCCCTGAGTTCAATCCTCAGTACCGCAAAAATAAAAAATAAATAAATAAAAGACCCACCTGGAAGGTATGAAATAATAAGGTCCCCACTTCACAGATGGGGAAACTGAGGCTCACTCCAGCCCTGGGAAGGCTGGCTGAGGACGCCTTCCCTGTGGGAGCCCCGCCCCAGGCGCCCTCCCCTTCCAGGAGCAGAAGGGGCCCGGGGACTTTAGCAGGTGCTGCACGAGGGCTCGCTCACCCTTCTCTGAGAAGAGGAGAGAGGTGATGCAGGGCAGGGCAGGGCAGGGGCCGAGGAGGTGTCACCCCAGCAGACACACCCGGCCCTGCGCACCTGGCTGGAGCGCTGGAGACTGGAGCATGCGTCTGGGTCACAGGGGAGGCTGCCGTCAGGGGCTGAGGCACAGCCCAGGTAAGTCCCTGCCTGAACCAGCCCACGTCTCCCCAGCAGCGTGGGCGCCAAGACACCATTGCCCTGCCTTGGGACCCTCTAATACTCTTTAAGCGCCCTTCTCAGGCACTGGTGAAAAGACACCCCTAAATCATGGAGCCAGAAGCATTCCGCACATCGTCAATGGAGGGCCTTCTTTTTTTTTTTCAATTTTATATTTGCTTACACGTAGGCAGATGGGGACAGGTTGTCAGTGTCTGGCCCGGGGATTGAAGCAACCCTGCACAGGGTCACCGGTGATGTCCGCGGGGTCCCTCGGAGCCGGCATCCCACCCCGCCTTGTCCGTCTTCACTGCAGCCAATGAGGAGCCCATGGCGCCCGATTCCAGGTCGTTGAGCTCCCTCCGAGTGGGAAGAGGCAGCGATCTAATTTCTAGGATGATCAAATCCTGTCAGGGCCTGAGCACTGCTACTGAGTCATGGGATTGGAGAGAGAGAGAGAGAGAGAGAGAGAGAGAGAGAGAGGAAGCTCGCTCCCCAGGAGGCCCCGGGCAGCTGCGGCAGTAAGTAGACACATCACAGCTCCTCTCCCCAGAGACCGCTGTGGGACTCGCTCCGGACATTTGTTCCCCACCTGAGGGACAGTGCCCTCCCCAGTCCGCCGGCCAGGGCCCCAGCCAACCCCACTGCACAGGGAGAAGTGCCTCTCGACCCTCAAGGGGCCTCCGGGGTGGAGAACCGGGAAGCGTGTGCGCCTGGGTCTGCAGGCACCTGCTCCCCTCTAGCGCCGGGAACCTGGAGACTGCTGTGGTAATCCCTGCCCGGCCCCCGGGGCGGGGTCCCCTGGGTCTGCCGGGAACCTGGAGACTGCTGTGGTAATCCCTGCCCGGCCCCCGGGGCGGGGTCCCCTGGGTCTGCCGGGGAAAGCAGGGAGGGTCAGAGCCACATCAAGGCAGTGGCTTGAAGCTCGGCTCAGCAGCGGGTGGTGCTGTGGCCTCAGGAGCAGGGTCCGTGCCCCATGGCCTGGTCCTAGAGCAGACCCCAGGCCCAGCAAGGAAGCAGAGAGAAACCGTGTCCAGCAGGGTCCAGAAGGCTGGAGCTCTCCTAGGCCTTACGCCCACATGGGCTTCTAAGAGCCCGAGGCCTGAGAAGAGGCCGAGGGGGCCGGGGGGGGGGGGGGGGGGGGGGGGGGGGGGGGGGGGGGGGGGGGGGGGGGGGGGGGGGGGGGGGGGGGAGAGGTGGAGCGGGAGGTCACGGCCACGCGGACAGGGCCTCGTAGGCTGCCCCGCAGAGAGGCGACCCTCATCCACAAGCACTTTGGGAATTCCTCCACAATCCCAAAAGGCCCCGGGGCTTTTCTCTGCCTCTGCTGGGCTCTCAGTCCCGAAATAAGGCTGGCCGAAGCCTCGGTTCACGGCTTTCAAGTGGGGTCCTCCAGGAGGTCCAGTGGGGCAAGGGGGCCCTGCAGACAACCCTGCTGGCTGCCCCTTCTGGCTCCTTTCCTGAACTATGCTGCCCCCTGCAGGTTTCCTAACCCACCCACCCTTAACCACACTCATGGTCTTTTTTTTTTTTTTTTTTTTTTTTTTGGTGGATTGAACCCAGGGACATTCTACCTCCGAGCTCCACCCCTAGTCTTATTTTTTATTCTTTATTTTGAAACAGGGTCTCACTAAGTTGCAGAGGGCCTCACTAAGTAGCTGAGACTGGCCACAAACCCAGATCCTCCGGTTTCAGCCTCCCAAGTGCTGGGATTCCAAGCATGCACCACCACGCCCAGCTCACATGCAGGGTCTTAAGGCTGCTTAGTCCTCGGGGGGCTGGAGGGAAGGACCCGGTCCTCCCTGGGCGGTGACCTCAGGCAGCCCCCCCACACACTGCATTTTGGCTTCCATAGAGGAGGCAGGTAGACCAGAAGTCCCCAGGGTCATCCTACAGGCGGTCTCAAAGCGCAGGAGCAGGTGTTCCTTAGCCAGGTGGAGAACATCCCAAAGTCCCGAAGCCCCCGTTGCCTCGGAGCTTGGTGGACATTTCTGGAAGACAATGATGGCAGATCAGTCAACCTGCTGGACATGGTCCGGGAAGGGATCCCCCAGGCCCCGCCAGAGCCCCAGGATGGCTTCCGTGCCCCACTTCCTGACTTCCTGAAGCAGCCCTGAGAGGTGCCGCCGGCTGCACGGTTACACCTGGTGGCCCCCACGTGCTCCTAGGAGATCACTAAGTGGCAGCCCTGCGTGACCACAGAGGCTGTGTCCTCCTCCCTGGAACACGGTGCTCCAGGACCCAGGTTGCAGCTCTCTCCGAGATCACCCGGTTCTGTAATTAGATATTAAAAATCTCCCTGTGCCTTCATAAAATAACATGGAACGAATAATAAAGTATCATAGTTATAAAGTCATCAAAATGTAATAAAACGCTGTTATTACAAAGGCTTAAATTTTAACGATGGTTTTTTAGTATGTCACTTAGTATGTAATTAAAGTTACAAAATAAGATAGAGTAATTAAAATGGAGGCATTTTGGGGGGTGGGGGCCTGTGGGGTTCCCGGCCCAGAGTGGACACGTGGAGAATCAGTCCCACCTCCCAGTGGCTGTGGCTTCCATCAGGGGTCTGGCCAGGCGCAGGCTGACCTACTGGGGGCCTGCAAAACCCCACTGTACCTCCTCAGTGCCCACGGCTGACCTGTGACCGTCAGCACCCACATTTCTTGGCCAAATGCCCTGGGTCCACTTTCTAATCCTGCCAGGGGCCAAGGGGCCTGGAAAGTAAGGCCACTAGGATCTGGGGGGACCGGAGCCTCCTGGGGTTCAGTGGGGAGGTGGCTGGCCCCGCCGCTTTGAGTGGGTGACCGTGAGGCTCTCCCCGGGCTCACTGGCAACCCCCAAGGCTGCCCCCATCGCTCCTGCCCCCTGTGGTACTACTCTCTGCTCCTCCCCAGCCACCCTCTCACCTGACCCAAGGTACCTGGGACCCAGAAGTGCCAGGGGACACCTGGGGACACCTGGGGACCAGACCCACCCCCCACCTGCTGGGTGCAGGCTGTGCTGGATGCCCCGCTCACAGGTGACCACTCTAGTCCAGCATCCAGGCAGAACAGAAGGCAGGGTGTTCCTTCTGGATGTGGGGACTAGGGTGCCCCCACCCAGCCAGGACAGGTGACCCAGCAGCCGGGCGAATTCAGGGAAGTACTGGTCATTTCAGAGACCGAGGCACGGATTCTTGAACTGAACGATCAAACAACCGTGTGGTGCACAGACTGAAATTGAGCCCCTCAGTAGCTCAGCACAGGCCCTGGTCTCAGATGGGGCTGAAACCTCAGCCTCAGACTGGACCCTCACCCTGGTCTCAGAATGAGCCTGAATCCTTCGCTCAGACGGAGTCTTGATCCCAGCTACAGCGCTTCCAGATCTTCCTCGCTCTGGGTTTATGGCCCCCTGCTCCCCCGCCCCTCACGAGGGCTTCGCTCTGGGGATGAATGCTCTGGTTTGGGGGACAGCGGTCTGGGGTGCACGTGTACTTCCCTGACCCCTCTACCCCTCTCCCAGCCTGGAGGTCTCCTGCTTCAAGGCCACAGACACCTGCAAGGGCAGCTAGTCTCCCCAGAGAGGCGGCCAGAGCCCAGGTGACTTTGGGGAGGGAATGCCCTGCTGTGTAACTCCGACCTGGGCTCCTGCATCGGCCACTGCCTGCTCAGCCAGGGAGGGGCAGCTCAGCCCCGCTGCCCTCTACGTGGCTCTGGCTGCAGAAAGCCTCCAGGCTCGGCCTGGGCCTGCCCCACACCGGCCGTCACCATCTGTGCCTCTGGTCAGGACAGTGGAGACGTGGAGGAGGGGCGGCACCACGCAGGGACCCCAGGCCCCTCTCCAGTCTTCTTCCTCCTGTGGACCCCCTGCAGACCTCATCTAGCTGGAGATGGGAGCCTCGGACTGACTGGGGGGGAGCTCAGGGGGAGGCCAGCCCGGCAGATGGGGGCGGGGGCCACACCCGCAAAGGCGCCGTCGGTGGTCCCCAGGCCAAGAGGCCGCTGGGTCCTCAGGCTACAGTACTGGGTGGGCAGGCAGGCGCGCATGTGCTCCAGGAAGAGGGGGCCCCTTGCCTCACTGTAGATCATCCTTAAAAAAGAAACCAGAGACACCCGGGGGGGGGCCTCGGGGGCCCATAAATCTGGAGAGGTGGGAGCGGCGCGGAAGGCTGAGGCTTTTGAATTTTAAATGGCCAATTTGGTCAATGAATCAATTTCGCTGGGCCGAGCGGAGCGTGCGGAGGGAAGCGGCGCCCAGACCTGTTTCGAGCAGCAAGGGCCTCTTTGTTCCCGCTTCTTTCAGACTGCCGCCCTCTAATATTTCATCTATATTCATTTTTATGGCTTTCCAAATTATAGATGTCAGCTAAAAAACTGACAAAGGAGGGAGAGGAGAAGAAGAGGAAATCCGCTGGCGGGGAGAAGAAAGGGGAGGCTCCTCCTCCAGAGCCGGCCGGTCGGGCTGCAGTCCAGGGCCTTCGGCCAGGTCCTCTGAAGCCGGGCCTATCCCTGCATCTGGTCAGCAGCCCGAGGCTGGGCTGGCGATGAGCATGGGGCAATGGAGGAGACGAGCCCCCAACATGGGGGAGAAGAGAGAGACCCCCCACAAGCAGCAGGACAAAGGCCGTGCAGGTGGGAGGGACCGGGCCTCCAAAAACAGCACAGGCTAACCTGCTTTCCTGTGGGTTTTCTTTCTCTTTTGGTGCTGGGGATTGAGCCCAGGAGCATTCTACTCCAAGCTACACACCCCAGCTCTTTTTTTCTTTCTTATTTTGAAATGGGATCTTGCCAAGTTTCTGAGGGTCTTGCTAAGTTACCACAGGCTGGCCTTGAACCTGCAATCTCCCATTCAGCCTCCCAAGTACTGGGATTATAGGTGTGTTCCACCGCGCCCCAGGAGGTTTTCTTTTCAATTTCTACCATGCCCCAAGGATATAATTATGGCTCTACCATAATCCAAGGATATAATTCCCATGCTTGCAAATTCATGTTCTGCTGATTTGGAACACTTCTGAGTTGATTAACACACACACATCTTTGGCAAATCAAGGGCTTGCTCGACAACTGGTTGGATAAAGAGACCAAAAGATAAATACCTTGAATCAGGGGCCAGCAGACTTTTTCTGCAAAGGGCCAGATAGTAAATATTTGAGCCTAGCAGGCCGTACCATCTCTATTACAGCTCCTCAACCTTGACGTCCTCTGAAGCAGTCATAGACAACACGTAAGCAAGAGAACGTGGCCACGTTCCATGAAAACTGTATTAAAAGTGAGCAGCAAGCTGAATTTGACCAGCAGGTCACAGTTTAGCAATGCCTGCGTTAAATATTAAAGTGAAGCCGGGCACAGTGGCACATGCCTGTAATCCCAGGCTTTGGGAGACAGAGACAGGAAGATGGCAGGTTCAAGGCCAGTCTCAGCAACTTAGAGAGAACCTATTTCAAAGCAAAATTAAAATAGGGCTGGGAGTGTGGTGTACGTGTGTGCGTATATATGTTTATGTGTGTTAAAATGGCCCCATTGCTTTTTCTGCAGCATCCAATCCTGTCCAGTGAAATTTTCACCTTTCGGGTTGTATTTGCTATCTCTAGAAATCCCGTTTGGAAACTTGACGTCTCCTGATTCTCTCCTCCTTCTGGTCATGCTTTTCGCCAAATCCCTGAGTGTAGGAACCGTTCCTAACAGGTGTTTTAGCACCTTTGCCTATTAACTGATTTTTTTTCTCCCATTTCTGAGTCACATTTTCTTATGTCTTTGATTGTCTGGTAATTTTTTTTTATCAAATGCTGGACAGCACATTGGATGGGTACAGTATTGACTCTGGATTGGCTTACATTCCCTTAAAGAGTAGTGAACTTCATTACTTACGGCAGGCGATTAAGTCACCCACAGATATGGCTGGTCCTCTGGAGGTGCGTGTTAATGCTTTGGAGGTTGAGTCCAGAGTTGCCTTTCCCCTGGGGCTGGTTCAGCCCCACTACGAGGGCAGGACTCTTCTGGGGTCTCCACCGAGCTCCTGGGCATCCAATGAAACCTCTCCGCTCCGGCTGATGAGCACTTCAGTCATTCTGGACCATTCACCTTGCAGCTCTCTAATGGTTGTCATTTCTCCAGGGTTGCTTACAGAGATTAAGTCCCTTGCATGGGACACTAGGACTCAGGCAGAGACCCGTGGAACCTCCGTGCAGAATTCTGGAGCTCTTCTACATAACACCCGCACGGGTGGATGGAAGCCATGGGAGGGGCCGGAACACGGGGCTGCTGAGAAAACTGCAGGTCGTGTCACGGGTGGAAGTGCCCTGAAACCTGGTGCAGGTGACATGGCCGGCCACCGGGTCACCTGGAAAAGGACAGTGGGCCCGATAGCCCCCGTCCCTGCCCAGCCTCAGCTCTCCTGGGGGAGGGCAGTGCAGAGGGCCTGCCTAGCCTGGCCACTGGCCTGAGCCACAGCCTCCGGGCCCTGGAACAGCAAACCCTTCTCTGGGCCCCGGACTCAGGGCTGCGTGGCCAGGCAGGGTCGACCTGCTCACAGAGGGCAAAATGGCAGGAGGAGGGAAGCCGGCAGCCCCATGGATGAGCCCTGTTTGCTGTAATTTCTGCAGTTGTATTCGAGGCAGGAGCGACCTACACCACCCACCCCGCCCACTCAGCTGAGGGCCCGGCGGGGTCTCGGGTGCTGAGAGCCGAGGCTGGGCCTCCTCGTCCACCTCTCAAACTTCTGGCTTCAGGGATTCCCAGGGACCATACTGGCCTAACACAGCCAAGGTGACCTTGACCTGCTGACCCCTACAAGGAGGGTGTGGCTCCACGCCTGAGCCAGGGAGGGGAAGGAGACAGGAAGACCCAGGCTGGATTTGGAAAGGTTGCCCTGCTGGCCAGGGCTTCTGGAAAAAGTGGCCACCTTGAAGGGCAAAGAGAGAGTTCAGTGGTCAGAGCTGCAGACCCCTGACCCCCACCGCCTACAGAGTCACGTACAGCGCCTCCTGGGGTGACTCAAAGCCCAAGGGCATCACAAGCCCGCCATGAGTCTCTGAACACAAACCCCACACTCGGTCCTCCCTGGTGTCTCCGCTGCACGCTGGCAGCTCCCAGCCGCCCCTCGCCCGGGCCTCCGCCATGAACCTCCTCCTCGGAGCCTGCGTGGGGCAGCCACCCCAAATCCAAGCCCCTCCCCCCCTGCCATCCCAGACAGAGCCCCTCTCACACAGGACAGTCGCCTCAGGGACCAGGGACCTCGCTGGGACCCTGACACTTCATCTGAAAGCAAGGGAGGGACAGGACGGGAGTGTTAGTGACATTAAGTCCTGGGTCTAGAAGACACCTACGGAGAGCCGGCTGGCCCCTCCCACTGACCCCAGCCCAGTGAGCCAGGCCCACCTGCCCTCGGGGCTGTGTCCACCGTGAGCAAGTAGGAGTGCAAGCTGCCTCTGGGGACACGAGTGCAAGGACCCCATGACCACTGTGTGGTCGCTGACCGCTGAAGAAATACCCCAGCCCGCTGCCCGGCCAGGCCGCGGCTGCCCCTCCCCCCGGGCAGAGCCCCTGCCACCCCCGGCTCCGAGGTCAGAGGTCCCAAAGGCCCCTTAGCCTTATGAGTCTATCTCTACTTCTGTCCTGTGCCATTCTGGGGCTCTGAGGCCCGGGTCAAGGGGCAGGTGGGAGCCGTCCCTGGAGAGCGTGTCCCCCATCCTGGAGCTGGGCACGATGATGAGCCGCCATTTTTCTCCCTTGGGCTTGGCCACAGGGTCACTCCCCACCAGATCACATGCAGCACCTGGGTGGCTGCCCAGTCGGGGCCACCCCAGCTTCCCTGGTGACCTGCGGTGTCTATAATCTGGCATTTGCAGAGAATCAAGTAAAGGCAGTTTTACCATCACAATAAAACCAGCCAAGTGAGCCTCTGATGGTTTTCTCCAGATCTGTTCTACTCCCCCCAGCTGAGCCGGCAGACGGTAACCCCGTGTATGGGGTCAAAAATGAATTGTCGCTGTGTCCCCAGCAGAACCAGGAGCTCAGCTAATCTGCTCCAACATCCGACAGGAGTGATTGGAAGATACCTCACAGGAAATTGTTTTCCCCTCCTTGTAACCATAACAACGGATGGGAACTGGTCCTGCTCAACTTTCCAGAGGAGAGTCTTTGTCAACATGGAACCAACCCCAGGGAGCAAAAGCAGAGACCAGGACCTGGTGGAACAGCTCTTCAGGGAAATCTGGGCTGTGCTCCTATGGGTCCCTCTCCTGCCCCACTGAACAGGACTTAGAATGATCCAGAGGGTAAACTGGGGGTATGGTGGGAAGAAGACAGGCCCCGGTGGGCATCACTGGGCTCTGGCAGCTGGCTGAGCACATGCTGAGACAGGCCCAGGGATGTGGGCACCTGGCCCTCACTCCCCAGCTTCCCCCCAGAGGGCTCTGCCCACATCACTCACTAACTCTGCCAGCACCCGTCCAGATCTATGCCCAGAACTGCAGAAGTATCGCCGAGAGAAATTAAAGAACTCACGGGATAGAGAGGTGTACCACGTTCATGGATGGGTAGACTCAGTGTGACCAGAAAGATCAGTCACCTCAAATTGGGAGACTCACCGCATCTCCACCAAGACCTCAACTGGGGCTTTCTAACAGAATTAACGCTTTGATTCTGAAACACATTTGCAAGTGCAAAGAGCCTGAAGGAGACCAGGCAAACCTGGAAAGAAGAGCAAAGCCACAGAGATAAAGGCAGTGAGATACCGCCGGGAGAGCAGATGCAGAGACAGCGGAGCAAAATAGCGTCAGAGCTAGACCTCAGATAGACTGCCCACTGATGACTGACGAGGGGTCCAAGGTAATTCA
>PVLC010014648.1:0-38868 GCA_004027655.1 Graphiurus murinus | reverse complement strand
ACGCTTGTAATCCCAGCATTCGGGAGGCTGAGACCGGAGGATCAGGGTTCGAGGCCAGCCTCAGCTACCTAGTGAGGCACTCCGCAACTTAGTGAGACTCGGTTTCAAAATAAAGAATAAAAAATAGGGCTGGGGGTATAGCTCGGAGGTAGAATGCCCCTGAGTTCAATCCCCAGTACCAAAAAAAAAAAAAAAAAAAAAATAATAATAATAATAATAATAATTATTATTATTATTATAATGAGTTGCTCCAAGGTACAATAAAGCCCTCGCCCTTCCCGGACCCATAGGAGGTGCCTGAGCGCAGGGCTTTCTTTCCAACAGTCTCCAAACCTCCTCCTAGAGAGGAGCCCTGGGGTAGCAGGGGAGGTGGGGCTGCTGAGGAGCTGGCGGATTGCCACAGGGGTGGTTCACTTACAAGGAGGACCAAAGGCTGTGAGGCAAGGTTACAGAGGTGATGGGCAGGAGGAAGGAGTAACAGTGGACGCCCTTGCAATAATCTAGTAAACAGTGTAAAGGGCCTGAATTCCAGCTGTGGCTATGGAGCCCAAGAGAAAGGAGCAGATGGGAAACCCCTTTGGGAGTGAGCACTGGGAGACCTTGCAGTCTCTACATAGAGGCACTGGCTATGGTGCCTCCTTGCCTGGGCTCTGACCTGGCTGCCCACAGAAGGTGACATACAAGAGACAGGAAGGAGAGGGCTGGGACTGAGGATCCTGCTGAGAGTTGCAGATTGGGAGCTGGCGGGGACCACGACTTAGGAAAGGGAGTGAAGAGCGTTAATGGGGGTTCTGCTGAAGCGAGAAGCAGAGAGTTATCATGATCCTGTCACAGGAGAAGGGTTGATCCCATGAAGGGTCCGGAGCAGTTCCCAGCAGGGGAGAGAAGGGAATGTAACACAGGGTCAGGGTCGGTGGGGTCCTTGGTTTAAATGACAGAAAAGAATTTCTCCATGTGCCAGTCAGAGCCATAGACAGAGGATTATTTAGCAAAGAAAGGAATACACATTCAAGGGAGAGTGCAGGGCACCTCCAAAGTGAAAGAGACATATTTTGGGGTGCACAAGGAGTGGGTAGAAGGTGAAGATGACATCAGTCCAGTGGTCACAAGATGATTTGGGGTGTGCTGGTCATCTTCCAGGTCCTGATGGGGCCTTCACTGTTTCACCAACAGGTTTCGCTTTTGTTTAGATCATTCTGGGAGAGCTGACAGTGCCCAAGGACATTGCTCTTCTGCTTACACTATTCATGGGTGGATGGCTAACAGTGCCCAAGGAGGTTATCCTTTGTTTGACTTCTGTCCTCTGGCCAACAGATTTCTCTCTTGCTTAACTATTCCTAGGTTGAATAATGAACATGTTAAGGTATTTTGCAAGGGAATAAATTTCCAGTACGGTGTTGGGCCGCCTATCCAGATCTTTTTGTGTGACTGGTGGTGTCTGATCACTAGACACATTGTAGAGGACAGTCAACAGCTAGGGGGTAATTATTAAAGACATAAATTCCTCAGAAACTTGGTACTAACAGGCCAGGCTGAGGAGTAAGGGTATGGGGGAATTTTGCTACAGGCTTTCATATTGCAAATTACATTTTCTTTGTTTTCCCTTTATGTCTCCTTTCTAGCTATTTCTTTGATTTCTTCTATCCTATCGCAGCCCCATGCTGCATTCTAGTGACATTTTCCATCAACCGGATATAGGATTAAGTCATGCTGACCACAGACCTGGTGTACGTTTGGAGTTCTGGCGATGAGACTAGGAAGACCTGGGAGCAAGGGGATTAAAGATGCCAGGAGCATGGGAACCCCAAGCCGTATGCTGAATTCTGTGATGGGCACTAGATGATGTGGGGAACCTTCTCATATGTTCCAGATTCTTAAATTAATACATGCAGTGTGATGATTTCTCCTGTCTGTGGCCTGGAAAAGGAAATTAGTGTATCCAGTGTTGATGCTACTGAGTATTTGTGGCCAAAAAAGATTGCTTTGAAAATGACTTTGGCCAGAGAGGCCCCTAGCAGGCCTCCGGGGCAGCAGAAATGAGCTCCTGGCTGGCTTCCCCAGGAGGGGCTGAGGTCATGAAGGTTTACAAGGCATGTTCTGGTTTCACTTTCCACTATTGGCACTCACTGTCTTAGGCAAGGGGACACGTATCTAAGAGCCAAAAGGTCCCCTCCCCTGGTCAGGTCTCTGTATTTGCCTGCTCCTTGGCACCGTTTTCATCCTGCTCTTAGATTTTCTGCATTTCTCTTTTACTTTCCTCCTCCCCTCCTCCACCTTCTTTTCTATCCTGCCTCCTTCTAGTCCCTGGTGCTATACGGTGACAAGGAAATATTTGAATGCACCTAGCGTGCCCCGCAGGTCATTTCCTTGAGTGTCCTGCTGATTTTGCAAGCGCTCTAATTACCCTGAGAGTGTGCCATGCCCCCGAGCCATGTGTGCCACGGGGGACTCCAGGCCGGCCCCAGTCCTCGGTGCAGTTGCACTATGCAAGCCGGCTCAGGTGGGAGGCGCCGCCATCTGTGCCCTGCAGATGTCTGGAGTGAGACCTTAACTCAACTCTGCCGAAAGCCCCAGGGCTTTTGTTTTCTTTCGATTTTTTTTTCTTTTTTCTTTTAAAGGCTGCCTCTGTTCATGCAAATGTTATTCCATCTAGAATGAGTTTTCAAACCCTTGCCATTTGCTTTAAAGGTAAGTCTGCTTTGAAGGCTGGTAGAAATTTCAATCATATTCCTATTCATAGTCAAGGAGTGAGTGGGAACTAAAAATATCAGCATTTCGGATTTTTTTTTCCTTCTTCTTCTGAAGCCCTGCACACCTAGTCCTCTGAGGGAGCCAGGGAGTGCGGCTGGCTCCCCTGCACCGGGGTGTCAGCACCATTAGCCTGTTGCCAGAGGCCCGAGCACTAAGTGACTCCAAGGCCATTTTTCTAAACATGTAAAATGAAATTCCCTCAATGCATTGCAAATTTAGCAGGCAAGACAATTTGGCTATGGAAAAAAAAAAAAAAACAGAGCAGTTAGGATGTTCGGAGAATTAAAAGCCAAATTAGCTGACAAGTATCGTCTCTACTCCGCGTGCAGCCTGACATCAAGCAGTTCTAAAAGTTATTAGCAGGGCGTTGTGGCTGGAGAGGGCTCGTGCTGCCTTCAGGCCCGTGCTCATTATTCACTGGCTCGCTCTGTCTGTGCCCTAGCAGGACGGCGATAGTCTCTAGGCATGGACACAGCGAGCAAAAGCGGGGTAGGAAAATATTTTACTTGAAAGGCCGTCTGAGCATAGATACTGATTTATCATTGGTGGCTTCTGTGTGAGTCAGTCTTTCTAAAAGGGGAAATGCTTCTTTAAAAGAAAAAAAAATCCTCTGAAATCTGTCAATCTTTTTTTTTTTTTTTTTTTTTTTTTTTAACCAGCTCTGTCTTTTGGAATTAGATTTAAATGAAGACAAGACGACGTGCTCTCTCTGCCAAAGCCTCATTAAAAGAGAGATACCTTAGGAAGGCCAGAAATTTGGACCTTGAGGTTGGAGACAAACTGTTCTTGCTTCTCTTCCATTCCTGGAACTCTGCTCTCCCAAAGACAAAAGCAGCTGGCAAAGCCCTACATTTCTTGCCCAACAGGGTCAGGTTGCCCCTCGGCAAAGCGAACCCCCAATCTGATTGACAGGCCGAGTTAACCATCCATGGCCAAGGTAATAACCATTTGGTGGGACCATATCGAAGCTAATTATTAAGTTAATTAACAGGAAGCTTAATTAACTTATTAGCCACCCAACAGTGGAGCAAATGCTAAAGGTCACTTGAGGACTGGACAGTCCTCTGTCCTTTTACTGTAGCTTAAAAGCAAAGTTTATATATATATATATATGTATTTACCAACCAACATAAATAAATAAATATATATACCAAGTAAAGCAGAACAAAAAGAAAAATTGCTGAAGATCAGAGGCACCATGGTAACACTCCGTCCCAAGTGCTGCTGCACATCCAAAAGACAAGTGATAACGATAACAATTCCTAGAAAATTGTATTAGCTAATGCTTGCCACAGAGGTACAAGTAACCGAGTCATTGTCCCTTCACGTTTAACTTATCCCCTTCACTTAAAAATCTCCAGGGAATAAACTCATCTAGATGAAAATAAGCTGCCTCTGGAATAGATTTCCCCAGAGTTTTTGCCAACACAGATGTGATGCCTGGTGACATAAACACAGGTGAAGATCTTAGTGGACATCGCTTGCCTTTCTGATCTACCCACAGCCACCTGGCCTGTCTTTAGAATTAGGCTCATGCTTATTTATTTATTTATTTATTTATTTATTTATTTTTGTGGTACTGAGGATTGAACTCAGGGGCATTCTACCTCCGAGCTATACCCCCAGCCCTATTTTTTATTCTTTATTTTGAAACAGGGTCTCACTAAGTTGTGGAGTGTCTCACTAGGTAGATGAGGCTGGCCTCGAACCTGGATCCTCCAGTCTCAGCCTCCCAAATGCTGGGATTACAAGCGTGCCCCACCACGCCCAGCAGGCTCATGCTTATTTTGGGGGCAGGTAAAATTAATGTGATTTAATGCATAGACATCCCCTGTAGCTCAGAACCTATTAGATGTTGAGTAAATTCATCCCAGATCCGTAGAGATCATGGCAGAGACCTTGAGCCACACAGACTCCATGTCGGTCTCTGCCTCTAGCTGACTGTGTGACTCCGGCAAGCCCCTGGGCCAGAATAAAGGTGACAAGGGTCTGGCATTGAGCAGGAGCCCCATAAGTCAGATTATCATCTCAAGTGGCCTGTTTAAGTGACAAAGAGCAAGAGGGCGGTTAATGTATTGATCCCTTTCTTTAACACACATTTATGGCACCCTTCCTATGTGCCAGGTCCTGAAGTAGCTCTGAGATGACCTAGGGTCACCCTGGGGCTCCAGAGGACATCAGATTGGTCTTACACAATGTTTCCTCTGGGACATGAGCTGCCACCTGGGTCCCTTCACTCTGCCTATCATCTGCTTCCATCAAAGCTGCCTGCCTTCATATTACTATAAAGTAGTGATTTTCAAACATTTTGGTTTCAGGACGTCTTTACAGTCTTAAAAATTATTGAAGGTTTTCTGTTTCTGCTATGACAAACTACCACCAGCTCAGTGGTATAAAATAAAGGAAATTTATTACCTAACTGTTCTGCGGGTCAGGAATTCAAAATCGACCTTTCTGGACTAAAGCAAAAGTACAGACAGGGCTGGTTCTTCCTGGAGGCTCCGAGGGGAGATTGTGTTTCCTTGCTTTATTTGGCTCCTGGAGGCCACCTGCATTCCTTGGCTTATGATCTCTTCCTCACATCACTCCAAATTCTACTGTTGGCCTCACATCACCTTCTGCTCCCTGTGATTGCCTGCCTCCTTCTCACAAAATCTTCTGTGATTCCATTGGACCCATCCTCATAGTCTAGGATAACCTTCCCATCTCAAGATTCTCGACTTAATCATATCTAAAGTCCCTTTTTCCATATAGATTAACATTCACAGGTTCCAGAGATTCTGATGTGGAGAATCTCAAAGAGCCATTCTTCAGCCTATCACAGACCCCAAAGAGTTTTGGTTATATGAATTATACCTATTATGTCTACCATGTCAGAAATTAACACTGAGAGACTTAGCCATTATTAATTAATTCACTTAACAATAGCAAACCCATCACAGGTTAGCATAAATAGCATATTTTTTTATAAAAGATAATTATATTTTCCAATAAAAACCCTTAGAGTACATTATATAACACTTTTCCAAATCTCTTTAGTGTCTAGATTAATAGAAGACAACTGGATTATCATATCTGTTGTGATTTTTTTTCCTTTGGTTGTAATTTATGAAAACAATCCAGCCTTACATACTACAAGTACAAAAGGAAGGTGGTGTCTTTTAATGGCTTTTTCTTGTAATTGTGGATATTCAATACTATATCAAAACACAGAAAGTGATTTTCTCTTAAAGGTTAGTTGCAAGTGGAATATGAAAACATATCTATGAACTATTTATTCTGTTATAGTAAAATACATTGGACTCTTATCCATCCATGATTTTATAGCATCATACTGGTTACAACACATACATACATACAATACTGGCCATTTGGAAAATATTCGCTAAGTTAGAGATTCACATCTTAATAAATTTTGTTATATAAGTTTTTAAAAATCACACTTGTTAATATCATCACAAGTTTATCAGAAAAAAATTAAGCATTGGGAGACAGCCAACAAGTTTTCCAAAATTCAAATTTATGCTTGAAAACATGAATGTTATCACTGGAATTGAACATCATCAGGTGCTCTTGAAGGGCCAGCCTCACCTA
Organism: Graphiurus murinus; assembly: GCA_004027655.1. NCBI lineage: Eukaryota > Metazoa > Chordata > Mammalia > Rodentia > Gliridae > Graphiurus > Graphiurus murinus. The sequence goes on along the minus strand of PVLC010014648.1, from coordinate 32,523 downwards.
GTTCATCTTTGAGAAAATGTCTTCCAAATACCAAAGTTACATAGCCATAATTAGTCAGCAGTTCTCAAATAAAAATGATCCATGAGGGAAAGTGGCTAGTTCAGCTTGCAACTCAAACAATCATGCACATGTGTTTTCTCGAGACAATCATTATCATTTGGTGTGCAACATAAGGGCTTTGTGCATGCATCCCATTTTGACACCTAAAATATTGAAAACAGATTTCTTTGAGAATTGAGAATTAATAAAATTAATCACTTTTATTGCTTCATCAAGAGCATTCTTAAATGTAAATTCTTTTGGTCTTATAGTGTTTTTACACTTGTTTGTTTTACTGAGCTCTTGGCAATTAAGAACACAGTGACCACTTGAATAGTTCACTCCAACTACACTTATTGGTGCTAAGGAACTAGCAATCCCACCCACAATTGCCTCTGTGCCATTAGGGCAAATGTCAACACAAAAGGCAAAAAAGGCAGATATCATCTTAGTATTATTATGAAACTAGTTTTAACCTTGACAGACTCCCTGAAAGGTCTTAGGGATCCCCAGAGGTGAGCAGAATCCACTTTAGAGCTGCTGCTATAGAGAGACAAACATACCAAGAGACATAGACTCAAGAGGGGGTGATCTGGAGCCATTTGATTATTGAAGATCATAGAGGCAACTCCAGGTAGCAAGCACATTCCTAGAACAGGAAGGTCCCTATTCTGACTTAAACCCTTTGAAACTTATGCCCTCCTTTGGAGCTCATAGTTCTCCCATCTGGAAGATGAAATTATTGTTTTCCCTAACAGCTTCAAAATTTTATCATGAGATTATAACTGGGATAGTATGTGTGAAAATGATTTTTTAACACTTTATTAGGTGCAATTGACATAAAATAAATCACACATATTTCACATACAGCAATATTTTGACATTTGTAGATTCACCTGCAAAACCATCACCACCGTCAAAAGAATGAACATATCCATGACTCCCAACAGTTTCCTCCCTTCCTACCTTCATCCCAGGCCCCTTTGATACCTACCTTCTGTCACTATAGATTTCTTTGCATTTTCTATAAGCAAAATCATATCATATGTGATTTTCTGACTGGCTTCTTCCACTCAGGACATTTATTTTGAGGTTCTGCAGTATGTACTAATGGTTTATTCCTTTTTATCCCTGAGTAGTATTCCATCAAATAGTTTTTCTATCCATTTACCTGTTGATGGATATGTGAGTTGTTTTTAGTTTGGGGCTATTACAAAAAAAAAATCACTTGAACATTTATGTGCAAATTTTCATAAGAACCTATTCTTTCATTTCACTTGGGTAAATACTCAGGAGTAGAATAGCTGGATCATATGATAGGCATATGTCTATCTTTTTAAGAAAGTGCCAGCCAGGTGTGGTGGTGAGCACCTGTAATCTCAGTACTTGAGAGACTGAGACAGGAGGATCGCAGGTCCAAGGCCAACTTCAGCAATGTAACACGACTCTCAGCAATTGGTGAGGCCCCTGTCTCAAAAGTAGGGCTGGGAGTATAACTCAGAAGTAGAATGTCCTTGGGTTCAATCCCCAGTACCACAAGGGAAAAAATTAAGTTAGTAAGTAAGTGAATGAGTGAAGGAGGGAGGGAGGGAGACAGTAAGGGAAGGGAAAGAAAAGGAAGGGGAGGGGAAGGGGAAGGGGAAGGGGAAGGGGAAGGGGAAGGGGAAGGGGAAGGGAAAAGAAGGTGCCAGACTCTTTTCCAAAGTTTGTGTACTATTTTACATTCCCACTGGCAGTGTAGAAGAGTTACAATTCCTCCACATCCTCCCCACCACTCGATATGGTTAGTCTTTTAAATTTCAACTATTCTAATAGGTGTACAGTACATGTTAAAGTGTTTTGAATGGCAAAAATCCATATGCAACTGTAAGATTTCATTAACAATTCTTTACTTTGTATAATCTTAGGGCATGCAATTTAGCTTGCACATACTTTCCAATCATTGGTTAGTTGTTTTGTAAATATTCTCAAGGTTTGGGGGTCATTTTGAATTCTTAATAAACATTGAAAATTCTTCAACAATAACAATGGGGATTTTTATTTCTTTGATTTAAAAAAAATCCTGTCGAATAACCAGTGAGAACATTCTCTTCCTATGTCTTCCTCCAAATTCTCCAAACTATTTCATGTCAATATTTATATCCAGTCAAATAGACATACCCATGGAGGAATTCACAAATTAAAAGGCCATTCAACTAGTGTGTGCCAATGACACTGATGGTTTCTGTGAATTTGTCTTGTCTTCTAGTCATTAGGCCAGTTCTTCTTTTCACTGTAAAGGCAACTCCAACAAGGAAATTCAGAACTGGAGATGACTGGAGGCAAAATATGTTCAGAATCTTCTTGCAGCTACTTCTTGAACAGGAATAACCTACACAATACAATCCATCTCAGAGATATTCCCCAGAATCACACTGAATCTCATGCCAGAGGGCCTTGCTAACTCTCCTTGCTAAGGAGGAAAAAGTAGACCATTAAATAGCAGGAAAGACCAATATGATTTCTAAAAATAAGCACTAATTAGGTATACTTTTTTTAAAAAAACAAATGTTCAGTACCTTGTTTTTCCCTGCAAGGTTAATGAATTTTGTTGCTACCTATTTTTAATAAACCATTTTCACCAGTGTTCATGACTTGATAATTTATAAAACTCTTTTAGATGCATTATCTCAATAAATCTAGAAGAAATACCCATTTAAGAATTTAATAAAAAGCAAAAAAACTGGGGTTTTGGGAAAGTTGTGACTTACCCAAATACCCTCTACTAGTTCTCAATTGCTGTATAAGAAATTACCACAAACTTGGCAACTTAACACAAATTTATTATATCAAAGTGTCAGGAGTCCAGGCATGAGTTGGCTGAATCCTCTGCTCTGAGATCAAGATTTTAGTAAGGGCAGCAATCCTGTGTGAGGCTTGAGGTTCTGTTCCAAACTCATGTGGCTGCTGGAAGAATTCAGTTCTCTGAAACTGTTCTTCTAGAATTTGAGTTTTAAGTGTTCTTATGATTTTCTTTCTGTCAGTGGGGTCAGGCTCAGCTCCTAGGTCTTCTTTGGCTCCTAGTCACATGACCTTTCCCAACATGATGACACAGTTCTTCATGCACTGGGAGAATTTTTCTCCAGTTGGCAAATGTAAGGTAACAGGAGTGACTATCCTCCCATATGTTAGTCAGACTTCTGTCACTGTGACAAGTACCTGAGATGAATCAACTTATAGGAGTACAGTATATCACATTTTTACAAATCTCTTTACTATCTAGATTAATAGAAGACAAATGGATTAACATATCTGTTATGATTTTTTTTTTTTTTTTTTGGTTGTAGTGTAAGAAGAAAATCTGGCCTTGGACTGGTTGCTTGGCCAAAAAATCACTTTGCCTGGTCGCTTCGGGCCTGTGGTAAGGCAGAATATCATGGCAAAGAGAGTGTGGTCGAGCAAAACTGCTCACCTAGTGGCAGCAGAGAAGCAAAAGATAGAGAAGAAAGGAAAGGACTAGGGTCCCGATACCCCATCCGGGGCACAGCCCAGCGACCACAGCTTCTTCCCACGAGGCCTCAACCTCCTCCCAATAGCACAGAGGCTGGTGGCCAAACCTTAGCCTCTGGGCATTTGGGAGACATTTAAGATCCAGCTCTCACACGGCACCCTCACCATTGATACAAACTAATCAAGGGCACCACCATCCATGATAACAGGGGAGAGAATGTCACAGGGTGCATACCCACCAAGGTTTAGGGATCTTGGGGCCCATCTTGGAACTCTGCCCTCCACAGATAATAAGTGTCAGGATCAGAATTCAGATCCAAAAGAGCCAATGGCTCTCCAGGTGAGCTTGAGAGATGCGTCATCGGAGGCCTTGGGCTCTCCACACCCATCCTTACCACGTCCATTTGCCCTGCAGACCTCCGCTTCAACATCAGCCCCAGAGAGTCCAAGCACAGAGCCTCTGGGCCTAGGCTGGACCAGTCTGCGGTGGGTCAGGAAGGAATCCTGAGCACCAGAAAACAGTCCTGCTGGTGGGGACATGCTCCCTGGCATTTAAACAGCCCTTTCCACTCTGTCCTTGGATAAAGACAGGCCTGTCTGTGTGAGCTGCCAAGTCCCTGTGAGGACTCTGCCATCGTGGCTTCTTGCCTTCACAGTCTTCCCACAGACTCTGGCCAGAACACAGGGGCAAACCCTCACCCCAGACCTCAATTTCCAATCACAGTGTCTTCAAAGTTGCTTTTTCCATGTTCAACAATTCTCCACTGTCTTATGGTACAGTCCTATCAGCTGGGCCTGTCCCGTGGAGAGAGGTCGCAGTGAGCTGCCTGGCAGTGTGTGTCCTGGCCTCTCTGCAGTGTGGAGGAGAAGCAGTGACCGGGGCTGCTTCCTCTCTCACGCTCTGCCGCGCTCCGCCCGGCCTCCGCTGGCTGCTGCTAAGGATGAAGCTTGGGGAATGGAGAAGCCAACCTGTGCCCCTCCCAGAAAAGTTACTTGAGAAAGAGGCAGTGGCTGACAGTGTGGCATCCAGGCCTGGCCATTCTGCTCCTTAGCCTGACCACACCATTGCAATCACTCCACCTCTCCACTCACTGGGTTGCTGAGTCTGGCCTCGAACCTGCAGCCCTCCTGTCTTAGCCTCACAAGTACAGGGATTACAGGTGTGTGCCACCATGCCTGGCTCACACATTCTTAACCTGAACAGCATGCCTGCAATATTGCCTCCACCTCCAGCCCCTAGCCCAGTGCTCGTCATCGGGCAAGGACTGAATATGTGAGTATCCATTTCTCTGGGAATCTCACCATCTTCTTCGTTTTCTTCTGGCAGCCCAACAGAATTTCATCATAGCAAACCAGCCCTCCGAAACCTTTAGAGCCGGCACTGAATGCTCTGGGTACTGGTCATCGACAGCCTTGGTGTTATGTTGAATTTCTCAACCAATTTCACCACCTGAAAGTCATTTTCCAACTTGGGGGGGTGGTGGCTGAGGAGCTCGAGCAGAACTGCCATGACATGTTCAGTGCCAAGAACCCTGGACTCTCCTGGTTTATAACATATGAAAATATAATAATAATAATATAATTTCTCAAGTGCCATAGGTCAGCACCCCCCACATACACACACTTTTTTATGGCATTGAGGATTGAACCCAGGAGCATACTACCTCTGAGCTACACCCTCAGCACTATATTTTATTGCTGTTGTTGTTATTATTATTATTATTACTATTTGAAACAGGGTTTCACTGGGTTGCTGAGTCTGGCCTCGAACCTGCAGTCCTCCTGTCTTAGCCTCACAAGTACAACGATTACAGGTGTGTGCCACCATGCCTGGCTCACACATTCTTAACCTGAACAGCATGCCTGCAATATTGCCTCCATCCTCCATCCTTATCCCCAAGCTGGAGATGAGAACTGAGGCTCGGAGGTGATGGGGCGGGCGGAGCCCACAGTGGTGCTGGCAAAGCAAGCTTCAAACCAGGTGCTCTTCCCCCTCTTGGTGTAGACATCCTGTCCACTGCAGTTCCCACTTCTGGGTTTCCCTGCCACTGAGTCATCTGCCTTCTTCAAAGTCACCACCAGCCCATATGGCACCTTTTAATGAACTAGAACAAGATATTCCTTCATCAGAACACTCCGTGCCAGCACAGAAAGGTGTTGCAATAAATATGCATGTCCTCAACATCTTTAATGCACATAGTCGCGTGCCTTAGGTTGCTCAGTGTTCAACTTATCCAACTGTGTGGGGCTGCCCCAGAAAGAATAGTATATCATTCAGACACATTGGTAAGGATCCGATCCAGATGCTAACATGATCAACCAGTACTTTGGGGTCTTGGGCCCAGAAGACTTGTTTTTTTGTAGGGGTTCAGTGATTCTGTGTGTGTTTACTCTGATCGAAAACTGCTTCCATGAAGCCCGGCATGGTAACACACCTGTAATCCTGGTACTTGGTAGGCTGAGACAGAAGGATTGCAGGTTCAAGTCCAGTCTCAACAACTTAGCCAGGTCCTCAGCAACTCAGTGAGACCATGTGTCAAAATAAAAAATAAAATGGGACTGGGGGTGTAGCTCAGAGGTAGGATGCTCCTGGGTTCAATTCCCAGTACCCTCACACACACACACACACACACGCACACACACACACACACACACACACTGACTTGAGAGATGGCTGACAATTGTTTTGTCCCTGCTTCCATTTGTCCATGAGCTCTGAGTCTTCAAGAGCAGCTTCCTAGACCAGGTAGCTCATTTGACTTCTGCCCACAGTGCAGTGCTCTGGGTCACAGAGCTCAGGCGAGTGCAGAGGACCTGCCGGCAGAGCCAGGAGCGGCAGAGGGCGGTGCGCCTGAGCCACCCTCGTCTCTCTCTTGGTCAGGGGGTCACACTGTTCCTTCTTTGTCCCATAAACTGGAGAGAGAAATGGAGGTGAGAAGGGTTTCCTGGAGTCTGTATCAATGACTCAAACAGATACTCATTCTTCAAGGCAGTGTATTATCCAGAGCGTGAGAAGAAAGCAAGAGATCTTGTGAACAAGCGACATGGTAACCAGACCTTGAAGCTCCAGGGAGGTGTCATTCCCAGTGGCCGCCACCTCCATTGGTAGTTAGGATTACTCGACTTTTATTCTGCTGCACATATATTTTTTTTCTGCTTGTAGGTAAGGAACCGCTTCTCAGCAGGAGTCATTAAAGTTAACGTTTAGTCATTTGGAAGAAGGCCTTGGGCTCTGACATCTGGATGGCCACCTTAACTTGATGAAACTGTGGTTTTCTCATCTGTAGCATAGGAAAAGTAATAGTACCTGCTTGGTGGGGTTGTTGTAAGAACTAAGTGGGAAAAAAAAATCAATGCAAAGAATTTGTGTAAGTGCCTGGCATTTAGCAAGCAGTCAGTAAATAGTAGCTATTATTATCCACAGAATAATAATATAACTATGATGCCAACCTTCCCCCAGGGGGACATTTTTCCCCCTGGGGCTTATACCATGTAGCAAAGTTTCCCCCAAAGCTCGGCACTTACAGCTCGAAATTTCCCAGGCATGCTAAACGATAGTGAAGAGCTAATGTTGTATGTGACAAATTTGTGTGCACAATCGTTCTACTTGACATGTCTGTGTCCTCCAACCCTGGTGACATGGATGGTGGTCATAGTTTTAACAGAGCCCTGTCTTCTGAGCCTAAGAGATAAAGGAGAGAAATAACTAGTCCCATGAAACGACCACGGGAGGAGTGTAGACAAAGGCTCTTTTAATCAACTTGTGCAGGTCTCTCTGGACCTAGGATTCAGCTTCCCCACCTGTCCTCACCCACACTTCTGCTGCCAGGTACAGGTTAAGATGCAGGACTGAGCGCCCATAGAGAAGGACTAGGGCACCTGGTCCAGCCAGGGGAAGGTGAGGTTGGGTTTGGTTCTTATCGAGTACCGGTGTTCATCCCCCTTTACATCTTCTTTACTGAAAAATCTCAGTAAGAGATACAGCCTGGAACGTATTTGAATTGATTTTAAATGATGCAAATGCAGTTATACAAATGACTATTTGTTCAAATAGAACCTTTTTTTATTTTTTTTGGCGCTGCTAGGGATCAAATCCAGGGCCTCACACATGCAAAGCACACACTCTACCACTGAGCTACAGCCCCAGCAGAGCTGAACAGATTTAAAGGAGAGAAAAACAGTAGGGTGAAGTGGAGGAGTAAGAGATGCCCTGCAACTGAAAAACAAATAGTTTCGAAAGGTCCAGAAGGCTATGTCGTGTGCAACCTAAACAACGGCACATAACTATCCTGAAAGGGCCTCCAATACCCTTCCTTTGACAAAAATTAAGGGTACACCCAGTTGTGCTGTCCTCACTACCCTTGCCTCTCTGCTCCGATCAGATTTTGAGGTCCAGCCTGAGGCTGCACAGGGTTGCAAAACTCAGAGGTCACTGATGAGATAGAGCCCGGGGTCCCCACCAGCTCCACTGACAACCGGCCCTGGCAGCACCCTGGATTTCAGTCTGTGTTGTAGATGAAATACATTCTAAAGTCAGAAGCTCAGAGATGCACATTTGCTGGTGAAAACTTAGCACTGGGGAACCGGGAGTGGTGGTGTACGCTTGTAATCCCAGCATTTGGGAGGCTGAGATTGGAGGATCCCGGTTCGCGGCCATCCTCAGCTACCTAGTGAGGCACTCCGCAACTTACTGAGACCCGGTTTCAAAATAAAGAATACAAAAAAAGGGCTAGGGGTATAGCTTGGAGGTAGAAGGCCCCTGGATTCAATCCCCAGTACTGAAAAAAAAAAATAGCGCTGGGGTTGAATGGATGTTCTAGCCCAATATTAAGAAGGGACAGTTGCCCCTCTATTTCCCTCTGCCTCTTCGTGGAGGAGGTGGGGTTGGAAATAGGCAGCCTGGTGTCCTTTAGCCAACGGTAGACAATGGTAGACACAATGTCAACCAATATGCCAGCAATCACCATGCCCTTGTTGCTGAGCCAGAATTATTAGGAGCTTTCATTTCTTCCAGACTATGATGTGGGGAAAAAAGGAAAAATATTTCCAGAATAAATAACCATGTTGTATGTTACTTTTATATGTTATGTAATGTCATGTCATGTCATATGCCAAACCATCTTAAGTCATCTTTCATCATATATGTGATAATATGAAATGATATAACTGTCTAAGGGAAGAGACAAAAAAGAGTTATTTGAAGCTTGGATATACCACTTGGGAAGTTTCAGTCATTCATTTTTGGGAATTTTTTGTTAATTTTATGTTTGGTTTGTTTTTGCTTGTTTTTCTTTTCCCCCTTTGGTACTTTGATCTTGAGGTTAATATTAAACAGATGGTATGAAGAATTTCACAAAACTGTCAAAGAAAAGAAAATGAGGGGATACTTTCTGGGTCAAGCTAAGCTTGTTTCGAAATGGAATCTGTGTGCCTGGTGCAGTGGCAACCATCTGCAATCCCAGTACTTAGGAGGCTGAGATAGGAGGATCACAGGTTGGAGGCCAGCCTTAGCAGTTTAGCAAGACCCTGTTTCAAAATAAAAAAATAAAAATGGTCGGCGGACTAGCTCAGAGGTAGAAGTTGCCTGGGTTCAGTCCCCCCTACCATGAAAAGAAAAAAAAAAAGGAGTGTATATAAAGTTTGATAGCCAGCTAATGTTGCCAAGAGACTCAGGGGTTAACCACACTGAAGGGAGCCTGGGGGTGGGTGATGGGGTGATGGAAACCAGAATGGAGCCGAATAAGAGCATGGGAGAGGGAAGAGGGAGGTTGCTAGGCAACTTCCCAGGGGCAGAGGAGAGAAGTCTTGAGGGAGGAAATGCTTTCAAAAGTGGCACTTTTTGCCGTGGGTGGCTACATGTGGCCAGAACAAACAGACCCAAGAGGTTGGTCACACCTAGCTAGCAACTGACTGCTCCCCAAGAGCCGCTTCCCGTAATAATAAACAGTTGGGAGGGGTCCAGGGTAGAGAGCCCTAAGAGTGTGGCAATGTCTGAGCAGCAGCTGGGATGCAAAATAAAAATGAAAGCTGTTTATTCTACAATCCATGCCATAGAGGAGATGAAGGCCTGGCCAGTGGGGCCTAGAGTTGTGGTTTAAAAATGCATTTGTTGACTGCCAGCTGGGTACCAGGAACCCTGTTGCTTGCTGGGAGGGACAAAGGTCACATCAGACATAATCCTTGTCCTTAAGCAGCTCCTCATTAGTGTGGGAGAAAGACCTACCAGCATGTGCATTATTAATTAGCTAGCACTATATGGTAGAAAACAAAGTCCCATAGGTGAGAGTACAGACCACAGAGCCAGGTTCAAATCCCAGTCCACCACATCAGCTGGGAGAGCTGGGATAACAAACGTGACCTCGAGGAAGTTCCTCAACCTCTCAGCTGTAAAACGTGGATGCTAATGGTGCCTGTCATCAGAGGGTTGCCATGAGAACCAAATGAGGTGACCATTGTAAAGTGCTGAGAATAATGTCGAGCAAGTGGTAAGGTTGGTTTGGTATGTTCTGAAGAGCGACTGCAGGTACAATACTGAAAGTGACAGAAGTGCCTTTCCATACACCTCTTATAATTGCGACCCTCAGCTAGAGGGTGGCACTGATGCGGGGACCCATGTACTTCCCAACTTTTCTATTAAATGAGTCTTCAATTATCCTAACAAACAGTACATGCCATTAAGAGACAGAGTCTCCGGGTGGAGGAAGTCATGGCTTTCAATCCCAGATACACAGCCAAAGGTAGAATGGAGTCTGAAAAGCTTAGTCATTCGCACACTCAGCCCTCCTTTTCTGTCACCTGGAGCGAGGAGAACAGGTGTGCATCATGGTGCATTTCCATTGCCATCAGTGGAGTCTGCACCAGCTCATCTGTCTACACAGGGTCCTTTCCCTTCCTTCTGCATCTGCAAAACCTGGACAACAACCTCCAACTTTCCTTAAAGATTCACTCAAGTGTCCCAGAATGGACACATTGTAAGCCCTGAATTTCTAAACTTCTAGTTAGGCAAGCATGTTGCTGGTTGAACAAAAATAAATTTAGATCTGCACACAATGTCCCTGCCTCATGTAAGGTACTATGGTTTTGAATATGTGTCCCCAAAGGCCCATCATGTTGAAGGTGTGGTCCCCAGGTGGTGATTGGGAGGTAGTAGAACCTTTAGGACTTGGGGTCAGATGGGAGGAAGTTAGGTCATTGGAGGCACGACCTCAAGCCTTCCTCTGTCTTTATTGATTTTGCTTCCAGGCCACCATGAGCTGAGCAGCCTCCTCCAGCACATGCTCTGGCCATGAAGTGCTACCTCAACACAAGCCCAGAGACAATGGTGCCAATGGACCACATACCAAAACCTCCAAAACTATGAGCCCAAATAAACCTTTTCTCTTTTTAAGTTGATTAATCTCAGGTACTTAATTATAGCCACAGAAATCTGGTTAACACACAAGGACACCATGATACTTGGCTGGTTAGGACCCAGAGCTAGCCAATGCCACAGAGACAACTCCAGCTGTACAATAGAGAGGGTATTTACAGCACAAACATTCCACTTAAGAAAGAGAGAGGAGGAAAATGCCATAAAAGGAAGAGGGGAAGCCCTGCAAACAGGTTTCCTCTGAGGGCCCAGGTTTCCTCAACACTCCCCATTCTGTCCCTAGAACCATCCAGGCCTTCACTCCATGTCCCGATCACAGGACCCGTGGGTTAAGAGCACTCACTCTGCCCTTGGGATCTTCCAGGAAAGAAAGCCATCAGCCTATAGAAGTCCCAGTTTTCTGCCCCCGAGGAGTCATTTTGGTCAATTCAGATAAAGGCTGAGAATCTGAGTTCTCTCACTGATTCCATGCCTGAGGGCATTCGACTGAGGATGTGCAGGAATGGCTCTCTAAATGCCTCTGCTCGTGGTAGGCCATAATTTCTGTGCTAAAGTACCAGGGCTCTTCGGGGAGGTAGTAAAACACTGCGATCACTCCCTGGACACAGGCTCTCTTCAGGCCCTGCATGGCCCACGGGCCATCTCCATCCTCACCCATCTGTCACGCTAGCCTGGCAAGCTGTCACGCTAGGCCCACTTGCGAGTCGGCTGGACCCTTGACCTCAGGCATACATCCAAGACAACGTGAGCTTAGATGGCCGATCTGATGATACCGGAGGTGCCATCTGTCCCGCAGGAAGACCATCTTCTGTGTCAGTCCTAAAACATTGGCTCCATATTTTAATCACAGCTGGTAACTTTTATTTGCCAAAATGAGATACCTGAACAGGAAGGAAGGGAAGGCGTGTGACTCAGGGGCAACTTTACATTTCAGCTAGAAGTTTCAAACCACAGTACGATCTCCTAGAAAAATATAAATGACAACAAAATTACAAAAAAACAAAATTAGCCACTTACCCGAGAATAAGGAATTACTAAGACACTCAGAAAAAAATAATTTGCAGGATAACTTAGTAAGGGGTTTTGTCAAAGAAAATCTTCTATAAGCCAGGCACAGTGGTACACATCTGTAATCCTAATACTTGGGAGGCTGAAACAGGAGGATCACAGGTTCAAGACCACCCTCAGCAACTTAGTGGGACCCTGTTTCAAAATATTGTTTTTTAAGTTTAAAAGGCTGGGGTGTAACTTAGAAGTAAAATGCCCCTGAATTCAATCACTAGTACCAAACATGTGCAAAAAAATCTGCTCTAGTTTGGCTCTGGCAGGTCTCCCAAAGGCTCATGTGCTGAAGGATTGGTCGTTATTGGGAGGTGGTGGAACTTTTAGAAGGTGGATCCTAGAGGGAAGAAGTTGGATCGTTAGAAGCCTGTCCTGGAAGAGGATGTTGATACCCCAGCCCCTTCCTGACTCTCTTTCATTTCCTGGCCATCTCTAGGTGAGCACCTTCCTCTACCACACACTCCTGCTATGATATGCCACCTCACCACAGACCCAAAAGTAATAGGCCAATTGACCTTGTACTGAAATTTCCAAAACTGTGACTCAAAATAAGCCTTTCCTCCTTTTAAGACGATTATCTTGGGTATTTTGTTCTAGTAACAGAAAGCATATTGACACATAGTCAAAACTACTAAAAGGATCCTTAAATACTAATGGATAATTTGCATGGAGGCCACCAGACCCCATATTTCCATCCCAGAACATGCCCAGGTTTTTCCTATAGAAGTTGTAAACTCCAATATTTCAAGCAATATTGAATGTTATGGAAGTTTGGTCTCTTTCATTGCAGTTAGAACTGGTGGGTGTTCAGCCCTCTGCTGAAGAGCCTTCTGCCTGCATGACCACTGGCCAGCTGCCCAGCCAGTCTCTAGCCACTGGACTTTCAGGCTGACCCTGGAGTCTCTGGATGTCCACAGACTCATGTCAAACCCACTGAGAGGTAGCTTCAAGGCCATCCTCACTTGGCTTCAGTGAAAGACGCACCAGCACTCTGATACCCCCCTCCACTGTCTCTAAGGAAATTTTATCCCTTTAACTTTTTCATCTTTCTAGGATTTCTTATATACGCCAAGGTAGGCTCTGAGCTAAGCGTCATGTAATCTGCTTCCCAATCTCTTAGCACTTCTTCTGTGGGTGATCCGTCCTCTACTGTTCTCAGCCTCCAGGTCCTTGGCCAAAACTCAAAACTCAGAAAGAAGGGGAAAAGCCACATTTAATACGCTGCTATACATTGTAGAGGCAATACTCTCCAAAGCATAATACATACACATGTTAGAGGTACTATTTTCTAAGACAAAACTCTGTCCTCCAGGTTCTTCTCCCACCACAAAAAGAAAGGGGGGCATCGAGAAACTGAACCAATGAAAATACAAGTAGACAAAGGAGGGAGGGAGAGAGTAGACAAAACAACACAAATATAAATAATGTAACACAAAGCACTCTTTTTTTTTTTTTTTTTTGCGGTACTGGGGATTGAACTCAGGGGCATTCTACCTCCCAGCTATACCCCCAGCCCTATTTTTTATTCTTTATTTTGAAACAGGGTCTCACTAAATTGTGGAGTGCCTCACTAGGTAGCTAAGGTTGGCTGCAAACCCGGATCCTCCAGTCTCAGCCTCCCAAATGCTGGGATTACAAGCATGAGCCACCACGCCCAGCTTATGAAGCACTCTTTGTGCATAATGCAAGCCAGTTTATGAAGCTCTTTGTGGAATCTTCTAAGGACAACCTTGAAAGAAAGACATTATTGTCACCATTTTACAGATAAGGAAATGGAGGTAGGAACCTCTGGGTAGCTCACAACTTACAGAGCTGCCCACAACAAGGGAAGTTTTCTACAAGATTATTATCTCTGTTAGTCAGTTTTCCCTCCCTGTAACAAATATCTGAGGTAAGAAACTTAGAAGAAGAAAAGGTTCACTTTGGGTTACAATTTCTGAGCACTGTTTGTGGGCCTGTAGTGAGCAGTACATGTCAGTGGGGAGTGCACAGTGGAGCCAAGTGCTCACCTCGGGGCCAAGACACAGAGACAAGAAGAAGGGAGAGATCAGGATCCTATAATCCCCCCCAGGGCACACCCCCAGTAACCTGAAAACTCCCATTAGTCCCCAAGTCTTCAAGTTTCCACTATCCCCCAAATGCTGTAAGCCGGGGACCAAGCTTTAACACACGGGGAGACATTCAAGACCCAAACGATAGCAATACGTGTTGGAAATGCCACCTGGACCTGGCACCAGGATCCATGCCTGTCTGTTATGGTTGGATCTGGAAAATCCCCCTAAAAGCTCACCTACTGAAAGCATGTCTCCAGTGCAGCAAGGTTCATGGCTGGAGGAGGTGGGTCACTGGAGACACAGTCTTGAGGGTAATATCTGCCCTGGCCCCCTCTTCTCTGTTTCTCCTTTGCTCACTCTGTTTTCTAGACACCAGGAGCTGAGCAGTTTTCCTCATGCCCTGCTGCTCTGATGTTTCCTTCTTGGAGTTAGCTGTCCATGGACTGAACTTCTGAAACCATGAGCCACATAAACCCTTCCTCCTCTAAGTTGTTCTTATCAAGTATTCTGATTACAGTGATGAAAAAATTAACACACTGTCTCTCTACTTGCTCTGTCTACGTTGTCAGGGCTGGTTTTCCCTCGTCTTTTCAACCTCAGGTCAGGCTTTTGGCCTCTGTACTTTCCTATCGCCACTTACTCTCTGGGTGACCCCAGCCAGATGTGTGACTTTCTCTGTTTTCTACGTGGTGGTGATTCCCAAAGCTACCCTGTAGTCCAGATCTCTCCATAATCCAGCTGCTCACTGGGAACCTCACACTGCAGGTGCCCAAACTCGAGCTCCTGCTACTCCGTCTGGAAACTACTTCTTTTCACAGTCTTCCTCACTTCAGTAAAAACAGATCCATTCTTCTAGTTGCTCAGAATAAAACCTGTGAAAGCATCTTTGACTCCTCTCTTTTCCTCACATCCTGTCTCTCCAATCCATTAGGTAACCCTGATGGTGTTCTGCCTTCAGGGAGGATTCAGAATCCAATCCCTTCCCACCTCCACTGCCACACCTGGTCCAAGTCACCAGCACCTCTCACCTGGGCACCCCAGGAGCATCCTCACAGACACCCTGCTTCTACTCTGGCCTGTTTAGTCCATTCTCCACACAAGAGCCCCAGGGTGATCCTTCTGAAATGTCAATTGAGTCATGCCACGTGTCTTAGCTTTTTTAATACTATGACCAAAATACTTGACAAGAACAACTTAGATGAGGAAAAGTTTGTTTGGGCTCATGGTTTCCCAGATTCATCCATGGTTGGCCAGCTCCACGCAGAGACATCATGGTCGCCTGGCAAAAGGAGGCTGCTCTCTGCTCATGGTGACCAGAGCAGAGAGAAGAAGAGACCAGGGACATACACAGTCCCCAAGGCCACATGGTGTTGCCAACATGGTGTTGCCAATATATCAGCATTCCTGGGTGACATTCTGTACCCGAACTGCAACACCACACCTCTGCCAGAACCTGTCACTGTTCAACAGTTGCCTTTAGTACTTGGAGTGAGACTCACCATCGTTCTAGGACATGCATCTCTGCATGAGCTGACACCAGTTACCTCTCCATTGTCTTGCCTTCCCCTTCATACCACTGTAGCCATCCCAACCTCCCTGCCATGTCCCCAGTCCCCGAACATGCCGAGGACACTCTCACCTGACCACTTCTGAACCTGTTCTTCTTTCTGCCTGAAGCGTTCTCCTTCCATGTAATTGCACAGCTTTGGGCCTTTATTTAAATGTCATCTCCTTGATGGAATTTTCCTGTCTCCTGAGTTCTTGGGCAGGTATTGTATTCCAAGTGCCACAGAGTGCCCGACTGTATGGGGGCTTCCACCAATGTCGTGTGGGCACGACTCAGCAGCACTCCTGCATGCCCGAGCCCTATGCTTCCTGCCTCACACCTCAGGACTTCCCGACCTGTGCCAGGGAGCAGATGCCATGGGATATTCCTAGTGTCTGCTTAGGTGCAACCTAGAATTGTGAGGAAGTTAACAGACACCCCAGGGATGTAGGAACCTGCAAATCCTTCCTCTTTCCACCCTTTGGGCAGAATTCCCTGACACATGACAGTTTTTATCGCCTCTCAGCCAGTTCTGTGAGATGCAGAGATGGGTTGTGCTTGACACCAAACAGTGACCATGACAAACACAGCCTTGTACTAATCCTCCAGCCTCGCTGTGTCACCTTGCCTGTCCCTTGCTCTTGCTTTCCTGGAAGACTTATTCACCAATAAAAGAAAAGAAAATAAGCTTCAAAAATAAGCTTCAATACCAAGCACTGCATTCTGGGAAACTCATTTTCTCAAATTGCAAAGCCTGCATCCCCTCCCCCACCCCGCCCCCACACGCCACATCTTCCTGTCCCCTTTGAGTTTTTTTTATTTTTCATCTCAGTACATGTCACCATATACTGTACTGTATATATGGTGCTGATTTATTTTGTCGGCTCTCTGTCTCCTTACTGCAATATAACCTTCATGACTTTTTTTTCTATTTTGTTTACTTTTGTAGCCCAAGCATCTGAAATATAGGAAGTGCTCAATAAATAATTGTTGAAGGTATGAATAGATGTGAAAAAGTTTTATCTGCGAAAAAACTATAAGACACCAAATTTATCTATAGTCACTGGTTGAAAGAAAGGAGTTCCCTAAAGACAGAGCAGAACCAGAGACCGCGCTGTCCAGAGGTTTCATGGGGAAGCGTGGGAGCCCACAACAGATCACTCACGAAGTGTCCCATGGGGAGATGTGTGCAGGGGGCTCTACATGAAGTGAAATGGATGACTATCTATGAAACGGAACGGGCCAGCTTCACACGTCTTGAAAGAAATACGATCTGTTGTTGTTATTATTAATGCTTTCCCAATCCGTAATCTAGATATAATTTACATTTCTTCATGTTCGAGAGTAAAGTGCATTAATACTTTAGATAACATCTTCGCTACTATTTAAAAATATCCTAGCAGGTTTATAGTGTTCTAGTTACACTTTACCCAGAAAATCGCTTTTCATGAGAAGAAAATGCTAAAACCCTATCAAATGTTCCACAGATTCAAGTCTGATATAAATAAATTCCAAATGGGAGAATTGGCTTTGCACACTGCCTTTGTGGGATTAGGGAGGGTTATCCCTCCCTCCCTCCCTGTCCTCTGCCAAGGCAAACAGAGGCATCTCTCTGATCAGTTTGGAAATCAGCCACGTCAAGAGGCTTTTACAGTAGTCAAGCAATATTTATCTGTAACACAGACTGCCTATGAAATAGCTAAAATTACTTGTCTACTGGAAACAAGATCAATACAGAATAATAGAGTACTATGAGGGACTTTAAGTCTAGAGAGTGCTTTATTTCATCTTGGGTACAGTCTACTGCACCAAGAGGGCTTCTAATGAGAGATATATAGCATTTCAGAAGGGAAAAAAATCTGTTATGGCTCAGAGTTCAAATCTTTATAGCAGAGGAATCTACAGACATATCATGATTCTAGCAAGTCAATCACAGTATCTCCTATGACAACATGGAGAAATGAGAACTTCCCTCATGGCTAATGTGACAATGAGAGAAACATAATGGAAAATTATGTATCATAAGTGATATATAATGGTATTTTATTGAATTATATATTATAATTGTTTTGGGTGCTAGGTATTGAACTCAGGGGCATTCTACCTCTGAGCTACACTCCCAGTCCTTTTTATTGTTTATTTTGAAATAGTCTCACTAAGTTGCTGAGGCTGGCCTCAAACCTGCGATCCTCCTGTCTCAGCCTCCCAAGTGCTGGGATTACAAGCATATGCCACCACGCCTAGCTTATGTATCATAATTTAATTCCTGGTACAGAACAGCTATTCTACAAGCAATAGTTATTATTAGTAACTTCATATTAGCTACCCAGAGTGAAGTACTAGCTGAAGAACCACCATCTGTGAAATTAATTAAATGCCCCCAGTATCATGTAGAGGGAAGAACGGGGGCATTTCAGGCCAGAGAGGAGGGGGCGAGGAGTCAAGCCAAGGCTGGACTCCTTGAACACTGGGAGGTAGAATGAGGGTCAGGAAGGTCAGTAACCTGGGGCACAACTAGGTGAAGGTTCCTCATCAGAAAACAGTCCCGCAGAAAGCAGATCAGTGGTTGTAGAAGAGGTAGAAGGTAGCAAGGCAAGGCCACAAAGGCGCACAAAGAAACTTTCGGAAACAGTGAATACGTTCATTGTTTGACGGTGGTGATGGTTTCATGGATGTATATGGATGTCAAAACTCATCAAATCAAGCTAAGGTGTGTTGGTGCAAGCCTGTAATCCCAGTACTTGGGAGGCTGAAACAGGAGGATCACAGGTTCAAAGACAGCCTCAGTAAGTTGTGAGACTCTCACCAACCTAATGAGACCCTGTTTTAAAATAAAAAGAGCTGAGGTGTAGCTCAGAGGTAGAATGCCACTGGGTTCAATCCTCAGTACCATGCATGTGTGCACACACACATACACCCACACAAACACATACCCCTCATAGAATCGTGCACTTTATTTATGTGCAATTCACTGTGTATCACTTATGCCTTCAAAAAGAGAAGATAGGAGAGAAAGGAAAGGAAGAGAGAGGCAAGTCATGCCAGAGACATCAAAGTAGCTGGTATTGAGACAAGAGACTGGAAGGTGAGCATCAATTCCAGGTGAGAGGCTGGAGTTCCCAGGGCTGAATGCAGGCCATGGGAACCTTCCAATGTGAGGTGAAGAACCGGGCTTTTCCCTTACATGTTGCTCAATGACCCTGGACACGTTAAAGAGGCTGAGGTCAGACCGGGCAGTGACACAGGGCACCATATTCAAATACAATATTGGGAATCGCTATCTCAGGAGGTGGTGATCTCCAAGTGTCGGAAATGTTGAAATGAGTGTTGGGTGATCACCAGTCAGGTAGGCTAAACTTCATTACCTCATCACATAGGAAGTTTGTTGAAATAGCGCCCCCATCGGCATCCCCACCCCAGCCCCAGATCTACTGGCTCAGAATCTCCAGGGTAACGACTGGACTTCTGTACTTTTCTCAGCTGCCCAAGTAATTCTGAGGCAAGCGCACATTTGGAACTTGCTGCTGCAGGAACAAACCCAATTATCTCTACAATTTCTTCAAAGTTTCTATGATTCAATGAATATTCTAGATGTTTGTAATGATCTTTTGTGTCCTTTACAAGGCCTCTGAGCCAGACTTTCTTCTTCCCAGATAAGAGGCCATGGGAAAATGTTTCATACAGCGAGGACCTCATGATCCCGATTTCAAGCAACAATTATGTGCCCAAAGCTTAGCTTTTCCAAATGTATTATCCCTGAAGATTCATCTTCAGTGAGGGTATCCAAGCCTCCTCCCCTGCCCCTAAGCCCACGCCCAATTTTTCTTTTCTCTGAATGCTATGATGCCATCAATTTTTGCCTTTATTTTATGGGAAAGGGGGAGGCACAGGCCATTTCTCATTATTGTGTTGCATTGTTTATTGAGATATTCAAAAGGCCCAATTAATAATGGCCTGCACCTAACAAGTTACAAACTAATTGAGAAATAAGACCAAAGAATAGGGCATTTGGAGACCGAGATTGTATTCTCATAGCTGATAAGTCGGCAGAATTCTCAGCCAAGTCACCTGGCACAGCCCGCACGGGGCCAGGCTCTGCCCCTGAGGGCAGGTCTGGCCTGATGAAGTTTCACAGAGAAGCAGTGCACAGCAAGTGCCGCCCACGGGCAGACCGCTCCTGAGAGGAAGGGGAGCTGGCTCTGTTGCCCAGGCCCTCCCTCCATGTCCAACAAGCCTCCTGAGTGGGAAGGACATCTGTCTGCCTGCCCGCTGCACCTTTGTTCTTTCTGTATGATGTCTCGTCCTCCTGAAGGAAGTGCAAACCAATGGAACCCAGGGATTCTGTGTTCTTTTGTCTTTTGTTATTTGTTTTTATGATGGTGCTGGAGATCAAACCCAGGGGTGTTCTCTCTCCAAGCTACACCCCCAGCCCTATTTTTATTTGGAAACAGGATCTTGCTAAGTTGCTGAGGCTGTCCTTGAACCTGTGATCCTCCTGTCTCAGTCTCCCACCTTGCCCGGCCCTGTGTTATCTTCTTTGGACACTTTCTCCAAAGTGCCTGGCACTGTGCAGGGCAAATTATGGATGTTCCAAAACCAACAAACGTGTTTAAGACAAAGAACACAAAAGCAGGGAAGTGACAGAGGGGACAGAGAAAGCGAGTCAGGAAAGAGAAAAGGTTATGAGGGGTTCTGCAAGCTTATCTTAGAGATGAGTAAAGTTGGAACTTGGACCCTGGAGGCGGACAGCCTGAGTTCAAATTCTGCCTCAGTCCCATGCTGTCTGGTCACCGCGCAAGTTACCTAAGATGGCCCTCATATGCACCTAACCGCAGAGGGCCACTGTGAGCAGTGAGTGGGGTTAAGTCTATCCCTCCAGGAGATAGGACAGGGGCTCACGGATAATGGTTTGTGCCTATTTTTTGTAAATAAAATTTTATTCGAAACGGCCACACCCATTCCATTGTGTACTGTCTACAGCTGGCTTTGCCACTGCACGGTGGAGGGGGAGGGTATAGTTGCACCAGCTTTGGATTTTTCCAGGTTGGAATTGTGTATTACTAATTTATACCTGGGAAATGCATGCTTGGTGAATGTATCTATCAGTAGCATACACATCTGCAATATAAACCCTCAGAAACGAAGGACTATGTACCTACAAAGTGGCAAAGGCTAGCATTCTGAGTAAACCTCTCTACACCTGAGACGGGTAGGTTTCCATGTTCCCACCTCTGCCTCTATTTCCCTCCTCTCATTTCTCAACTGCTGGGTTAGCAGAAGTCCCGCTCTCACCAACAAGCCTGCACCCTATGATTGGCTTTTCTTTTCATTCCTTGTGGGGCCATCGGCCTTCCCTTCAAGGCTGTGAGTCCCTGCCAAGACATCTTGGGCAGGAAGGCATCCGCCCTGGGGGCACCTGCTCCCAGCGGGAACCCAGGAATGTCCCCTGGTCTGGCCCTGCATTCCACAGCAGGTGTGCCGGGGCATTCTTCCAATGCTTCTCACGAGGCTGCATCTGCTCCTGCTGTTCAAAGCTCCCAAGCATTTTCTCTACAAATCCTTTGGCTATATTTATCTGCTGCATTGCCAAAGCCAGTCCTTGACATTTCTGACCAGGAAATATCTGAGCTCAGCTCAGTGACCCTGATCCTCTACCTCTTCCTCTCTGAAAGGAGGGTAGATAGTCCCAAGCCCCTCTGACTTTAGCATCAAGTGCTCCCATAAGGTCCCCTCAGTGCTAGAAATTTCTTGAAACAGTGGTTAGCAACTGGCTCAGGCTTTGACCCACTTGAGGGGCAGGTTGCTGACCCCACCACCCATAAAGTCCTCTGTCTGTAGGATGCTGACCCTGTCCCCTGGCCCTGACTATATCTGGCCTGAATTCTCAGCACTAAGGTAAAATTCCTCAACAAGGTTGGAGTTGCCCAAGCTTTCCCAAAGGCTTCTTGGAGTTCAAAGATGAAGTCAATGTTTGCCTCCAAGTAAGAATTCATTAGCTGCTATTGCCAATCAGAGCTGTTTTCTCTGAGCAGAAACGGACTCCCTGGATTTTTGCAGGTCATCAGGTCAACAACTTAACATGCAGAATCTACAAACACCAGAGGTCTCAGCCACCAGAACTGGCAGATACACCTAAACCTCCTCTTCAGGCTCAGTGGTCTGGCTTCCCATCTGAGACCGGCTGAAAAGGACCTGCCGTGTCTTGCCCATGAGACCCAGGTCTCCTCAGACATCAGACTGCAAGTGCGAGAAGGAACTAGAAATTCAAGTATCTCTCCTGGGCGTCTGGCATGCTCCCTCTCTAGCTTAACTTGAAAGACAGGCTTTTTAATTTTTTTTTCCTTTTCCTTATGGCATTTGTATTCCCATAGGAATCAGTAAGTGGAAACGTTATTTGTAAAGTAACGGGTAAAAACGATTACTGGGTTTTTAAAATGCTCTTTCTGATGTTCCAATTTTTATTTAACTCAACAGTGACAGTTATACTGACAGCCACACTTATTCGTGATCCAGAGAAATCGTCTTTGCTTAATACTGCATTAAGCACTATTTGCAAAGTAACATCCCTCGGATAGCTTCCGTCACCGCATTCAGGGCCTCTGCTACCCCACCTCCACCAGGAATGATAATGTTTTAGCAAAGTCGGCTTTGATGATAGGATTCCATTTGGGGCAGAGAAATGGCTTGGGGTTGGCATAGGAGTCGGTCTTCCTCAGATAAATGGGTCTAAAGATGACAGGATCATCTTTGCAGGGCTGGCCGCTGCAGCACACATCCCGGGAACAGATTTGATTCTGGCTGGGGAAAGGCCGCTGAATGAGCCCTTTTTAATTAAAGCCCCCTGAACCTTACTTATTAAGACTTTTGGCACACGCTGACAGTGGAATTTTTCCTGCATGGTCCTTTTGGGAACTACCTAGATGACTTTGGCAGAGAAGTGACATATAAATAACATTTAGGATTATTATTATTGGGCTAGGTTCTCATCCTGTGTAACTCTGGGAATTCTAATGCTCAGTCTTGCTTGGTATAAACACAACACCTTCACCTTCCTCAGAACGTGTGGGGATGAGGTGGGGGGGGCTGCGTGGGGTGAGAAGAGGGTGTTGTTTGGAAGATGCATTAATTGAAAATCATCCTGCACATGATTAAATAAGTTATAACAAGCTCTTTCCTTATTTTGAGTAATTCATTCATTCCCCAAGTCTCCAGGGATTTAATTAGCAGGCAGGTTTTATGCCCATCTCAGGAATGAAAAGCAGACAGCATGGACCCAGTAGGTGATGAGACCATGGAACAAATGACATTCTCCTGTCCCCAGAGTAAGAAGGCAGGACCCATTGCAGGGAAGTCCTGTCTCCAGCCAAATGGGACATCTTTAGGAGGCGTAGGGTAGGGGTAGTAAAGTATTCCCAAATTTTAAGAGAAGAGCTTCTGTTTAAGAATGCTGGTACCAAATCCTTGGCTGACCACTACGGTTCATCAGCCAGCATCAGAGTTCACACGTGAGCCATAAGTCATGCTCTGTACTGGTGGTAAAGAGAACAGACAAGGTCTCTGTGCTCCGGAAACTCAAACTCTAGGGTGGGAGTGAGGGAAAGACAGACAATAAATAAGCAAATGAGCAAACCTACGAACAAACATGTAAGACAAATTCGAAGAGGTAAAAATGGCATAAGGTCAACACAACAGAGACCTGTGATGGAAGGGGACTGGGGAGGGTAAGTCACCAGGAGGCTGGACAGTTCCTTCGTAATGAGCAGGGAAGGCTCCTCCGGGGAAGTTAGGTTGGAGCTGAGACCCAAAGGATGAGGAGGAGTTGGATCTGGAATGATGTGACTTCAGGAATTTTGAAGCAGAGGAAGAGCAAATGCAAATACTCCAGAACAAGAATATGCTCGGCGTGCCCCAGGAGCAGAAAGAAGTCCCCGTGTCATCCAGTGAGGGAGGGGAAGAGTCAGGGAGGGAGAGGTGCCAGATCACCTTGGAAGCCATGGTGAAGTCTGAGTTTTACTCTGTCAGCATCAGCAGCCATTCAAGGGTGCAGAAGGGACTGCTGGTTATCGCTTTTCTTCCTTTTTTTTTTTTTTTTTTTTTTTTGTCCAAAAACCTTTTGATCTTTAACCAACAAATGCTCACCCAGTTAAAGGATACATTTCCCAGCCTTCTTTGCACATATGTGTGGCTATATGATTAGATTCTTATCAGTGAAATGGAAGCAAAGGTGACCTGGAAACTTCCAAGCCTCTCTCTTAAGATGACGGGGAATGTGTTCTCCTTTTTCACTTTTCCCCATCCCAGTGGCTAGGGAGTAGATGTGGCTAGAGGGCCAGCTTTGACTTTGGAGTGTGTGGGCAACCCATTATGATATGGTGAGCAGCAAGAGAGAAGGAAGCTGGGTCCCTGCATGACTTCATGGCTCGGCCACCTACATGCTCTGAACCGTCTGTTCCTTTGCTTGAGCCAGGCACTTGGGATTTCTTCGTTATGTCAGCTTCACTTGCATCCTAACTAATATGGAATGTTTCAGTCAGGAAGGTGACATTATCTGATATACATATCAAAGACATAAATCTAGCTGCCAAGTGGATAAAGTATTGGGAAGAGAGAGATAACAAATAGTAGAGGCAGGGAGACGGGAGACCAACTAGGATGCCATTTTGTAGTCATCCAGACAAAAGGTTCTTATGGCATAGCATGGGATAGTCACTCTGCACAGAAAGAGAAGTTAAAAGGTTTGA
The DNA here is from genome assembly GCA_004027655.1 of Graphiurus murinus. Taxonomy (NCBI): domain Eukaryota; kingdom Metazoa; phylum Chordata; class Mammalia; order Rodentia; family Gliridae; genus Graphiurus; species Graphiurus murinus. The sequence continues at coordinate 8,223 of PVLC010014648.1, read as the reverse complement.
GATCGATTTTGGAAGCAGGACCAAAAAGATTTGTGGATGGATTGGATAACTGGGAGGGAGGATGGGGAAATAATAATCCAGGTAACTCCTACTTTGGGATCTTTCAGTGATTGTTCCCAGATATCCAAATGTGATCTGAGGGGAGACCACGATAAGGCCATTGGAGCACCTCTGATATAGGGTACTCAGGAAACAGTAAACTTAGAGATGATCACACCACCATTGTCCATCTCAGAATCTTCTGTAGGGACACCGATCTCGTGCCCCACACTGACTTGAAATGTTACATATAACAGAAACCAATTCTAGCTAGTTTCAGACATAAAAGCAATTTTTTGGAAGGATAATGACAGCTCACAGAAGCCAAGTATAGCCAGATCTTTAAAAGAATGAGAAATAAAGACTAGAAACCAGCCAAATATTATTCTCCCTAAACAGACCATTTTTTCCCATTTTCCATAAATATTACAAAGTAGGGTGTCTCTATAGCTTCTGAGTTTATGTTATTTCTATCAAACAGGCTATATGAATCTAGATACTCTTCAGTCCCAATCCTAAACTCCAGGAAATAAGAATTTAATTAGCTTTGCTTGGGTCTGTGGTCCAACCAGCTATAGTCAGGAAGATAGGACCAAAAACTATAAACATGGCAGCCTCTGCCAATCCATGTGAAAGGGCAGACCAGAAAGAAAAGCAACAAGAGAGGTTGGCAGACACCTCCAGCCCACTCCAGTGCCTTTCTAACAAGACCAAAGTTAATCAATTATCAATGTCATGAAGACGTGGCGCTCCAAGGTCGAATGCCCCTTTAGGAGTGTCTACCTTTAGTACAGAGATAAATGAAAGTCATCTTAGGCTGATAAATATCTTGTTTATTTTTAAGATATCTAACACAGAGCTGGGTGTGGTGATGTGTACCTGTAATGCTAGTACTTAGATGGATAGAACAACAGGATCACAGGTTCAAGGACAGCCTCAGCAACATATTGAAACTCTCAACCTAATGAGACCTTGTTTCAAAACAAAACAAAATAAAAAATAAAAAGGTCTGGGGGTGTAGCTCAGAAGTAAAATACTTCTGGGTTTAATCCCTAGTACAACACACACAAACACACACACACACACACACAAATTATATACATATATATATATATATATATATATATATATATATATATATATCTTGCATAGATTTTGCAATTCTTACAAATTCTTTCTACTTGCCACAGCATATGAAAGCTCTTCCTTATTCTTTCCTCACTAAAGAGAAGGGGGCCGGCTAGTCACCAGTTCTACCCATTAGCCGTCCAGGGTGGCCTGGAGTAGACATGGAATTCTACAGACCACTGACCTAGATGTGATCCTTCAGCCTTAGAGATTTGTCTAAAGTCCCAAACAAATCAGGAAACTGCACCTCTTAGATTTTTCCCCCCAGAAGCTTCTATTCTGCAAATAAGCGATCCCATCTTCCTCTTTCCCTGGCCCATCGTCAAACACTCATTCTTTATTCCCAGCCAGGCTTCCCTCTCCCCACTCCTCTGACTAAAGTTTAAAATTGAGCTATAAGAATGGATATAGCAGCTCTTTATCTGTCAGAGAAAGATTAGCTAAGGATAGTTATGGGCCCCGGGCAAAGACAGGGATGCAGTCTGCCTCTTAAAGACTTGATTGGGAGGGTTTTATTGTTATTATAAAGATGCACTTTCTTTTAAAAGTTTAGAGCTACACTGTTTTTTCTTCTTTTAGTCACAGGAGGTCATGTACTTTTTTTTATTAGACATTTTTTAGTTTTAAGGCTGAGAGTTAATAGCACGCACAGTAAGGACTATGGGAACTGGGTGGGGTCTCAGAGGAAAGCTTTTCCTCCATCTGCATGAGGGGGCTTAACATTCTGAGCTCTGGGCCTCTCAGTAATATGTGCGGGTCACAAACCCTCCACCACAGAACAAGCCCACAGCAAGGGTGGAAACGCACTTTCTCCAAATGGCCAGGCAATGAAAAAATGGCCTTTTGATATCCTTCCTATCTCATGATTCCTTTGACTTTTTTAATATGCAACTAATGATTATGATCAAATAGATATTATGGATAAGAAGTGCTCTAAAAATATAATCTCATCATTTTATGGGTTTTTAATTTTCATACTTATGGTATTCAGAACCAGTTATCATTACCCCTACTGTCACTTAACCAATAAGTAGCACAAGTCCCTGGGTTTGTTTTATTTTCTCTCTCTCTCTTTCTTTTTTTTTTATTGTGGTAATATATACGCAACATAAAATTTACCCATTTAACTATTTTTAAGTGTACACTTTCGTGGCATTAAGTACATTCACAATGTTGCATAACCATCACCATTATCTATTTCCAGAACTTTTTATCATCCCAGGCAGTCTCTACGCCCATTAAACAATGACTCCCCTGCCCTGGGTCACCCCTGGTAACCTCCATTCTATTTTCTGCCTCTATGGTTTTGCCTATTGTAGATACTGCATATAAATGAAACCTCTGAGTTTTATTCTACTCTCCAAATCAAACGCCTTGCCTCACCAGAGTCACACACAGACTCTGACCACCAGACCTGTCCACTCTCATGCAGAGAGGAGAGGTCATCCATTAGGACTTGCTGCCTTTCCATTTGAAGACGTCACTCTGGCCACACCATGTGTTTCAATCCGTACAAACCCTACACACTAGCTCTTACTACCCCTCGCTTCCCAGTTGGGGGAAATGAAGTTCCCACACATAATCACAGTGCTCCTGAGTGGCAGAGCCAGGCTGCAACTCAGGCTATCTGAATACCCTTTCCTGCTCTTTTTTTTCAGTACGGGGATTGAACCTAGGGGCATTCTACCTCTGAGCTGCACCCCCAGCCCTATTTTTTATTCTTTATTTTGAAACAGGGCCTCACTAAGTTGCGGAGGGTCTTACTAAGTAGTTGAGGCTGGCTGCGAACCCAGATCCTCCGGTCTCAGCCTCCCAAGTACTGGGATTACAAGCGTGCACCACCATGCCCGGCTCCCCTTTTCTACTCTTAACTACAAGACCATCCTTTCTGCTCCACTGACTAAAAAGATGTCATCTGCCAGCCCCTTGGCAGCACAGCATGGCTGTTCTCCAGATTCTTGCCAAAGAGTAAAACCATGACCTCTGTGTTGTCTGATTTGTACACAAAAGCCCAGGTTGGAAGAAATATTATCCATATAGGTGGTGCATGCCCTTTATGGAGAGGCAGTGTAATGTAGTGGTTAAGCGCCCACCAGGCTGCTTGGGTTCAGCCACTGAGGGATCTTAGCCAAGTTACTTAACCTTCATAATTCGGTTTCCACTTCTTTTTTTTTTTTTTTTTTTTTTTTCTGGTACTGGGGATTGAATTCAGGGGCATTCTACTTCCAAGCTCCCAGCCATATTTTTTTTTTATTGTTTATTTTGAAACAGGGTCTCACTAAGTTGCAGAGGGCCTTACTAAGTAGCTGAGACTGGCCCCGAACCTGGATCCTTCAGTCTCAGCCTCCCAAGTACTGGGATTACAAGCATGTGCCACCACGCCTGGCTGGTTTCCACTTCTTAAATTGAAAATGTTGCTGCTTCTGCTGATGCCAATCTCACTGAGTTCTTGTGAAGATAAAATAAGTGAAGGCACAAAAAATAAGTGCCCAGTGCTTTTAGAGCGTTATGTAGGTAATGCTCATATGACTGTGACCTGTTCCTATAGTGAAAGGATTCCTTCATAAATTTGATTCCATAGATTCTATTCCATAGATTTTACTGTTAATAGCTATTATGTACCTCCATGTCAGTGAGGGTGTTTTCTGATGCAAGTAACCAAAACATGACTCAAACTGGCTTAAACTAGAATAAAATATCTGGAAATGGCTGGAGTCTAGCAGTAGAGCAGCACTGGTTGTTGTAGACAACCTGCTCCTCCCTGTTGACTCCATTCAGCTGTCTCTGCATCACAGCGTCTGGCTAAGGGGCAACATGACCTCCAGTAGCAACCAGAGCCTTGTGCATCCTTTCCAAATCTACAGACAGGAGAAATGGCTGAGCTCCTCCATATGACACTTAGGGCTACTCACTTCTTCTGTGAGCCACGAACAGTTGCCAAGTAGGTTCCTTTGGGAATTGAGGGTGGAGTAGATGCCTATACAAAACCAATGTTATCAGATACATTAGACCAGTAGCAGTGACTTCGAATCTCTATGCTCCAAAATGCAGCCAACAAGCCTAGCAGACAGTTTCAGAAGGTTCACAATCTCCAGATTCAGACAGTATAGGAGATCAAGCTAAATGTTACCCATAGAAGAGGCCAGACTTTCAGGAAGTTGTGTATATGAAACAGGTTGTTTTAGTCCTTCTTAGTGTTAGCGAGTAACTCACGGAAGGACCAGCGGGGAGTTGCGAACAAAATTTATTTCAGATTCGAATCTGGGCCCCCGCCATGCCCCAAACAACAGCGGGACCGGCAGAGACCCCGAAACTAGTGATCATTAACATTATATACACAAAAGGGGGGTGGATTCGTGATCTTTACATTGATTGGCTAGTGCACAGTAGAAAGTCCCCTTTTGCGGTTCAGAGATTTGAAACAAACGATTCTAGGATACAGGCTTGGGCAGGAGTTCAAGAGGGGCATTGTGACCCAGCTAGTCCTTTGTTCACCGGCTTAGTCATTTACAGGTGGGGTGGTACTTTTCTACCTAGAACATTAGCTGCTTTTACAAAATGGCCTTACTTATGCTAACCCACCAATAACCCCCCCTAACACTCCCCACTAGTCTCAGCTGAGAGTCAAACCCTTGACTCACCATCCTCATCGTCCTCCTCCTCTAGGCATAAATTATCATATTTTGCCGTTTGTAATAGGAGGAGGGCCAGGATTAACAATGGTCCAGCCGCCGCGCTGACCAGGGTGGTGAGCCATGGGGACCAGGAAAACAGGGGCTGATACCAGTTTTTAGAATCTTGTTGTTTTTTTTTTTTGTCTTTGAGGCTATTTTTTACTAGGGCTAGGCTTTTTTTGATGACACCGGATTTGTTTGCGTAGAAGCAGCAGGTTTTTTTTAAGGCTATGTATAACCCCCCTTGTTTTATGAACAGGAGGTCCAATCCTCTTCTGTTTTGTAACACTACCTCTGTAAGAGAGTTTACCTGTTCTTCCAGGTGTGTCATGGAGCTTTTTAAACGCCCTAGATCCTCATTTACCTGCTTGCTTAGGTCTTTATAGTTTTTATATCCCAGCCCTAAAGCAGTCGTGCTTATGGCTACTGACCCCGCTACTCCGACTTTTACAAACATGGGTACAAGTATTGGCGCTGTTCTTTTAACTCTGGATCTGAGTTTTACTTTTAAATGTTTTTTTTCTTTTTTTCCACTATAGAGGTAGACCTGAGGAAGGACATGAACAAGCATGCAGAGGGTTGGTGTGGCTTGCAGGAGCTCTGAAGGCAGGCATTTAGTAAGTCCCCCGGTATAGGCCAGCCAGGTTTTTGGATGACTGGAATAATATACTCTTTTGGAAGAGGAGAAATTTGCCCTTATTGCCTCAGAGTAGACAGACTTATAGGGGGATGCCTGTAGGTCGTAAGAAGATGATAGGAGGCATGGCCTGTGTCCCTGGAGGTCTTTTACATACTGGAGGAGTGTAATGTCCAAGTGGGCTGCCCGGTAGCCCTGCAGGTCTTGGCTAAGCGCCTCATTGAACAGCGTCGGGGAGTTTTTGAACCCTTGTGGCAGTCGAGTCCATGTAAGTTGGCCCGATTTTCCCCCCTCTGGGTCCGCCCACTCAAAAGCAAAGATGGGCTGACTTTGGGGGGCTAGCTGGAGGCTGAAGTAAGCATCCTTGAGATCGAGGACACTGTATCAGGTGCGGTCAGGGGGCAGCAGGCTAAGAAGGGTGTAGGGGTTTGGGACCGTGGGGTGAATGGTTTTTGTCCTCTTGTTTACCTCTCTTAAGTCTTGTACCGGCCTGAAGTCCCCTGTCCCGTGCTTCCTGACAGGTAGGAGGGGTGTGTTCCAGGCTGACTTGTAGGGAACCAGGATTTTCGTAGCCCTTAGCCGGTCAATGTGAACTTTAATCCCCCTCTGGGCTTCTCTTGACATCGGATATTGTTTAACTCGGATGGGCACTGTTGAGCTCTTTAGTTGAACCACTATGGGAGCTCTATGTCGGGCTAGCCCTGGGGGGTTTATCTCTGCCCAGATCCCTGGGATCTCTTGTGCCCAGGTCACTAGGGGCCCGCGTTTTGACTGGGACTTGACCTCGAAGAGGCGATACTCTTTATCCGCAGGAAGGGTTAACAGAATCTTTCCTTTTATTTTTATGTCCGTTTTTTTAGTCTCTGAGAACGTGATGACAGCCTTTAATTTGTGTAGCAAGTCCCGGCCCAGCAAGGGTTTTGGGCATTTAGGTATAACCAAACGGTCCCTTTGTCTAAGTCGGCAATTTGGCCCAGTGACCTAGGGTAGCTCTTCGGCTTTTTTGTCGCCCCCACAATTTGGGTCTTGTCCCTGGTCAATGGGCCCACAGGATATTTAACCACGCTGAAAGTGGCCCCCGTGTCCACAAGGAAGTCTATGACTTCACCCCCTACTGAGAGTTTTACCCTGGGCTCCCGGGGGTGTTGGGAGCCCTGACTTCTCTAATCCATTTTAACAAGCACTGGGGCCCCTCGGTGCTTTGTCTTTTCTTTTTTTTACTTGGGGCATTCCCGCTTTCAGTGTCCTGTCTGTTTGTAATAGGCACATTGGTCCTTCCCAAGGCTTTTGCCTCTGTCCTTGTTCTTGTCGACCCTCCATTCTCTCCCCCAGGGTCCTTTCTTTCTTTCCCTGGCCAAGAGAATCCTTGTCACCTTTTTGTTTAACTCAGCTGTAACTTGAGTTGGGTCCTCCCGATTTTTAAAGACTCTCTGGGCCACTGCCACCAGCTCTGTGAGGGACTTTCCCTCAAACCCCTCCAGTTTTTGTAACTTCCTTTTAATGTCAGGGGCTGACTGGGCTACGAACTGTAGGGCCACGGCAGGTCCATTCTCCGGGGCCTTGGGGTCAATGGGCGTCCAGGTTCTGTAAACCTGACAGAGACGTTTTAGGAAGGCAGTTGGGCTCTCATTTGGTCCCTGTTTACACTCAATTACTTTTGTGAGATTAGTGGGCTTCCGGGCAGCAGCCCGGATGCCCCGCAATAGAATCTGGCGGTACCGGTCAAGGGACTCACTTCCTGCCTGAGAATTTGGATTCCATCTAGGCCGACTAGAGGGAAAAGCCCCCTCTATTAGTTCTTGGTCAGAGGTGGGGTCACCACGATGATCCCGGACTTGTTTTTTCCCTTTTGTTTTGATTTGTTTCCTTTCCTCTAAGGTAAAAAGAGTGCCCAAGAGTTGTTGGCAGTCATCTCAGGTGGGTTGATGGGTATAGAAAACAGACTCCAGAAGGGAGGCGACTCCCTCTGGGTCTTTAGAAAACGGGGGATTTTGATTCTTCCAGTTATAGAGGTCTGAGGTGGTAAATGGGACATAAGTTCGGAGCGGTAGCCCGGCAGAGTCAGCCTCTCCCACCTCCCTGAGGGGGAAAGTCCCAGCAGGGGAGGTCCCAACAGCCGAGGCTTTAGCTTCGAAGCCAGACCTAACTAGCCGAGTTTTAGAATCGATTTTTTTTGTTCCCTCTGCTGGAGCTTTAAAGCCATTTTTACCACACTGACGCAATCGGTCAACCACATCGACCCCATTTGCCCCTTCCCCTGGAGCCCCGAAGCGGATGCCGGACCGAGTGTGGGGGGGGGGGGGGCTGCCGGCGCTCGCCGTGCTATCCGGCGAGGGCGGACACAGAGGTCCAGGAGTAGGGTGGTCCCTTGGATCATCATTGTCTTGTGCTCCCTGGTAGGGTGGGGGTGCGTCTCCCCCAAAACGCCTGACTCTAGGGGGTGACTCGGGTGCTGTTAAGACAGGAGCTGAGGGCCGGGTTGGGGGCCTCTTCTCTCTTGGATCTTTTTTGCGATCACCCACAGACACCAGAACTGGCTTAGGGGCCCCCTTGTTTTTCAGCTCGCCTCCTAAGATCAGCAAAGTTTTTGATTAGGCACTCAAGGGGGGTTAAAACAGCCCCCTCACTCGATTCGCCCTGTCCCATCCTGGCCGAGAGGGAGGGGACGAACCGGCAGATGTCTATTTACAAGTAAGACAGAACAAAGACAGAACAAAGACAATCACACTCTCACAAGGCCTTTTC